>JAOANR010000013.1:11241274-11398692 GCA_030278955.1 Hygrophila difformis | reverse complement strand
GTGTTCATTAACTCTTTTAATATGACCTCATCACTTCCTTGGTTTTGTCTGCAGCTGTTGTTGAGGCTGAAAGTTCCTAGACTGTTGGTTAGGGTAAAAAGGTTGATTTTGATTTCTGTTCTGATTAAAGTTTTGGTTCTGGTTTTGAAAATTTTGATTTTGATTTTGATTTGGGGTAGCTTTGATTTTGGTTTTGGGGTAAGGTTGACGGTTGTTTGGGAATAGGTGTTTTGTTGAAATTGAGAATTTTGGTTTGGATAGAAGTTTTGTTTTGAGGACGATTTTGTTTGTAGTTTTGGCTGCCTTCTTTCCCATGTAGTTCACATCCTCCCACTTGCTCCTCCGTTCCCCTCACCTGCATAGTCTCTTGAAGTCCTTGATCGAGCAGGTGACAGGCTGATGACTCGTGAGGTCCATGACAAATACCGCATCTCACAACTATTAGCTTGACCTTCTCTTAAGCGTAGAACCCTCCCTCATCAAAGCATCCAACTTAGAATCTATAGCAGCTGCCTTTTCTACCTCATAGATTCCTCCTTTTGTTTTGTTTCTAGCATTTTTCTTACCCGGAAATTTTTTCATGTTAGAAATCTTTTCTCTATGATTTCCTTAGCTCTAGAAGATCCTATAGATAGAAAAGAATCTCCAGCTGCTGCATCCAACAAATTCCTCCAATGGATCAATCAAACCATTGTAGAGAAGTGCATCTGCTGCTTAGTCTTCAAAGCCATAGATTCGGACATCTCGCCAATAAAGTGTTGTATCTATCCCATGCTTCAAGTAGAGTTTCACCCTCATCTTGCACAAATTCTTTGATTTTTTCTTGCAATTCTAAAACCTTGGATGGTGGGAAGAATTGTTCTAAGAAAGCTTCTAACATTTTATCCCAAGAAGTAACATCCATTAATTGAACGGGAGTTGTACCAAGTCTTAGCATTATCTCTGAGTGAAAATGAGAATAATCTCAACTTAATTTCATCACTGGTAACACCATTTATTTTCACGTGTGTCATCAATTAGTCCAGAAAGTTTCTTTTGTGTTCTACAGCATCATTAGTAGGTGCTCCATTATATTGATTAGCTTGAACCATTGTGATTAGTGCAGGCTGAAGGGTAAAGCTTAAAAGCATCTACATCTGGCCTTGGAGTTCTATTGAGCAGATTCCCTCTAGTTCCTTGTAAGGTTCTTCAATGGTCATTCAGCTTGTCATCGTGCTCCAAATCACCACCATACCTCCATTATTACCCTGATTATTATCATTATTTGCTGCCATGTTTAACCTATTGAACTGAGCAACTAATTGATTAGTTTGAATTGTTTGAAATCTCAGTCGTTGGAGAATAGTTTTCTTCATCAGATGATGAATTAATTAAAATTTCCAACTGAGCAGGTCTCCTACATTTCCCTAATCTAATATCTCTAAGAGTACGATCAATTCAGGATCATAAGCTATTTCTGCCTGTTTGTTTCGCACTGCAAATATTGAATAAAAATAAAATCAGTAACAGTTAAATTAATATTCAACTTAATAAATTTTAATTAATAAACTAAAAGTAATTAAAAGTTCACAACAAATTTCCCCGGTAACGGCGCCAAAACTTGATGGGTAATTTTCACTACTCATATTTTACCACAAACGGATGGTTGTCATCAAGTAATAAAAACCGGTGAATACCGGGTCGAACCACAGGGAATTTCAGAATATTATTTCATTCCGGAGAAGATTTTAATTGCTTTTAAGTTCATTAATTATATTTTTATATATTTAAAAGAGTTTGATTAATTCTAATGGTGATTAAATTAAAATAGTGACATTAAATTAAAATAAAGCAAGTTAAAATTATAATTAATAATAATATAATTGGGATATGCTTGTAATACTTTAAATATTGCCATCCTTATATAAAATAGAAATTGCATATTGATTTAGGCATTTTCCAATGTCTAAAAAGATCAATTTCTTAAAATTAATTATTTTATAATGATTAAAGATATTGTAATCTTTCTATAGTTCGAATTATGCTTAAACGAATTTCATGGAAGCTGATTAAATTACCTAACATTCTGCAATCATTGTTCTAGACCTAAATTTGAGTCTTTTCCCAAGCATACAAATTTTCCAATAGCAATTAAAAGGCACTTTTCATTTCCCAAATAATTGTGCACATGCCAGAATCCATTTATAATGTAATTTATTCCCAATTCCGGTACTAAAATATTAATTTTACTTTTTATCTCCCGATTTAGCAAAGCAGAAGTCACAGAATTGGATTCTAACATTTAATTATGCAGAACAGTGTAAATAATTTAACAATTATAGTAAAATAATAATAAAACATTGGTAAACTGGATTAAATTTATAATTTTAAGATGTAGACAGATTAGGATTATTTCCAGATTACTAAAAATAGAGAACACAGATTGACCGATCATTTTTTAATTTTGCAGATTGGTAATTTTGATATCGGATTAATTCTAGCAGCAAAAACATCGATCAATACATTGTTTTTCCCAATCATTATTTTATCACAGATTACTGGTATTAACATCAATCAATTCAGATTTGATAATTTGAACAGATTATATATGACAATACCAGATTTGTGTAAACAAGCAGATTATCGATCTTTCTCATCCCTTAAACAGTAATCATATTTCATCTTCTAGCATCTTAACACATAAATCCAAATTAACAAATAAACAGCGATCATTAAATTGCTTCCATAAAAACATAAATTCATACTTCAAAGTGATTCTGAACTCCTGTTCTAGATCACTTCTAACACGAACATTATAGAAAATCCGTCTACAAATTAAAAACATGATAGCAGATTACACTTAGAGGCAAATTCAATCATTACAAAAGCAAGAAAAAGAAAGGCAACACCTAGAATAGGAAGAACATGCCCAGAACAGCGTTCCTGATGCATTCCTCTGGCATGATTATGTGTTTCCGGCCTTCTTCTCCCATTAGCAAATGTTTCCAGAGAGTTTCTGTCGAAAATTATGAGTCTGGATATGAAGAAATGACGAGAAACGGTGTTTAAAAACCGAGTTCGGGAGGTTAGAAAACTGCCCAAACCGCGACTGTGGCGCAAAAAGTGGCGCTCGGAAGAGGTTTTCGGCGCCACCAAAGAGAGCTGGCGCATCCTGAGATTTTTCCAAATTTTCTTCTGCGGCGCAAAAAGTGGCGCTTCAAGGTGCTTTTCGGCGCCGCCAAGAAGGTGCGGTGCATTCTGACAATTTCCTAAAATTCAGCCCGCGGCGCAAAAAGTGGCGCCTGGAGGGCATTTTATGCGCCACCAAGAAGGTGCGGCGCATCCTGAAGCTTTTTCCAATCCGAAATTTTCCTAAGTGTTGATGCGGCGCCTGATGTGGCGCCTGAGCATGATTTTAGGCGCCGCCATGCCTGTGTGGCGCATTCTGGAGCTTTTCCAGTGTTGAAAATTCCGAATTTGACATCCTTTGTCCTCTGAACATCTTCTTTCTACATTTTAATGCCTGAAACATCATTGCAATGTATTAGAATTGTCAAAGTCTTATTAAAAAGCATAAAACAAGATAAATTGGACTCGGATAAGCTCAATTTAACCGGTCTTATTAATTTTTACAAATCACATGAAATATAAACTAAAAAGCAGTAAAATAGGGTCTCATGCATGCAATTTAGGTTCGTTTTAACACAATTTAAACTTATTTAAATGTGGTTTCACAGGGTGCATCAGCCGGCCATCCACAATACCAGCCCACCCACTGGCGAAGACCGCCAATAGCTTGGCATCCACCCCTACGGAGGAGACCTGTGGTAACACGGTCATCATCGCCAAAAGACCTCGATTCTCCTTGAAAGTAGATGGGAAATCGAAACTTACTCCAGGAGAGTCTTCGACACCGCAGGCTTCTGCTGGAAAGGCCCAGGAGTCAGGAGGATGAGGACTCAAAAATGCAAACATAGGAGCAAATCCCATTCACTATCTCATGTTCGCCCAGGTATCGATCTTGTTATTTTTATGGATTTTAAGAATTTCAAATTCTTCTCTTGGAACGTGGGAGGGATTAGGAGCCGCTCCAAGAGACTTTTTCTTACTGATTATTTGAGAAAGAATGATCCAGACATGATTTTTCTTCTTGAGCCTCAAATTCGTTTTAGTGATGCGTCTGATTACCTGTTGAAAACTGGGTATGTACCTCTCTGTATCCAAGAATCTATTGGCAAGGCTGGAGGGATATGGATTCTTAAGAGAATTGGGATTAACCTCCAATTGACTATTGTGGATGTTAGGGACCGATTACTCACTGTTTGCCTCAGTAATGGTTCCATTGAATGGCATATCACAGCTATATATGCCCCTCCCCAATACTCTGCGCGCCTCTGATATGGGAGGAGATCAAACATTTGACAGATCACATTGAGGGTGCTTGGGCCATAACGGGGGACTGGAATCAAATCATGGCGGCCGAAGAAGTTAGAGGGGGGTTATTCAACATGCCTAGAGCCGAGGAATTGGTAGAGGTTGCTCACAGTTGTGGTTTATTCACAATCAACACTCAGGGCGATCTCTACACATGTTCCTGACCAATAGGCCATTCGCACCGCATTTTTAAACGTCTGGATAGATGTCTGATCAACATGGAATGGATTTCCTTATTCCCCCTTGGATTTGCTCAAAACCTAATTCGTATGGGCTTGGACCATTCTCCCATCCTTATTAGATGTGGCCAGCACCCCCCCCCCCCCCCCCTCCTCAGTTACCAAACCAATTTAAATGGGAGGCATCTTGGTCTATGGTGACTTCTTACAAGGATATGATTGCCTCTTCGTGGGATTCTGGCCACAACTCTTTTGTACAGAAGCTCGACAACATTCGAGAGGCATCTCTTCAATTCAAAAGCTCCAATATAGGGAACTTTCGCTGGAAAAAACTCAAACTCCTTAAGAGAATAGATGGGATTCACAAAGATCTGGAAAGAACGGACTCCATCAGACTGTGCTTGCTTGAGGAAGAGCTAAAAAATGAATATCACTGTCTCCTTCAGCAGGAAGAGATGCATTGGTTTCAACGAGCCAGAGATAAATGGGTCCGTTTTGGAGACAGAAATACGGCCTATTTCCATGCAAAGGCCAAACATAAAAGGCACCGGGAAAGAATACATGGGCTTTTTCTCCCGGATGGCAACTGGTGTGAGGATGAATTCACCCTAAAAGAGCATGCCCGGTCATTCTTTAAGACCTGTTCACACCCCCACCACCTCTGCCTACTTCTCCCCATTCCAACTCTGACTGGATTAACCCCTCCCTGCATCACCCTCTGCCCCAATTATCAGCAGATGATCATGCCAAGTTAGGCCTTGAGGTGTCCCCCGAGGAAGTCTCAGCGGTCCTCCAGGATATGAAAGGCCTTTCCGCACCCTGCCCGGACGGCTTTCCTGGCCTCTTCTACAAGTTATACTGGGATACTATTGGCCACTCGGTTGTTGAGCTGATCCAGAAGGCATTTCACCAACTGGATTTCCAGAGACCCATTGCGAAGGCCCGTATTTGTCTCATCCCTAAGGTGTCTTCTCCCAACTCCTTCAAACATTTCTGACCGATTACCTTATGTAATGTGAGCTACAAAATCTTGGCAAAAGTTCTTGTCAATTGACTGAGACCGATCCTCTTAAGGCTCATTTCACCCCTACAATCAGCTTTTCTACCAGGGCGTGGCACCATAGACAATGCCATCACCCTCCAGGAGTTGCTGGGGCTGTTGACCAGTAGGAAATCCCGCATAAATGGCATCATTCTCAAGATCGATATCGGAAAAGCGTTTGACAACGTGAGTTGGGAGTTCATTAGATCTTGCCTGTGTGAAATGAATTTCCCTGAAGCGGTCACCAAACTTATCATGCTATGTGTTACATCCCCTGTATACTCAGTCATTTGGAATGGTCAACCGCTTGAGTACTTTACCCCGGGCAAGGGTTTGAGGCAAGGTGATCCCCTTTCACCGTACCTCTTTATTATTGTAATGGAAAAACTTTCCACCATGATTCAACAAGCTGTTGCTCTCGGACGTTGGAATCCCATACGACTGCACAGTGATAATGAGGGCATCTCGCACCTTTTATTACAAAGATGATTTAATCCTCTGCTCCTCTACTGAGAGATCTTGCATAAGCTGTATTTCGAGCATCCTTGAAGAATTTGGGAGGATTTCCGGCCTCCATCTGAACCCATTGAAATCTTCCCTTCTAGTATCACACAACACTTCCGAAAATGATAAACATTGGATTTCATCTGCCCTTGGTATTCCGACTCATGATCAATTGGGGAAGTATCTTGGCTTCCCGATGCTTCATGGCAGACAGCAGTGCGCGGACTTCTCATTTATTTTGGATAAGTTGGATGCCCACATAGAAGGTTGGGCCTATAAACTTCTTAATAAAGCCGGAAGACTTACCCTTTGCCGATCGGTTTTATCGGCTATTCCGGCATATTATATGCAACTCCATTGGATCCCGGAAACCATCTGCCAGGCCATTGACAAACGGATCCGACGCTTCCTTTGGAAGAACAGGCGAGACAAGGGACTCTTCTTGGTTAACTGGACTACTGTTACCATGCCTCGGGCAATGGGAGGCCTTGGGATTCGTCGGGCTAGATCTATGAACATTGCCATGCTTGGCAGAACTATTTGGGGTCTGATCCATACACCCTCTAAGCCATGGGTTAAACTCCTCCAAGGTATGTACTGTCCCCAGACACTACAGTTCCCAACTCCCCGGCAATACACCTCTAATGTTTTCAGAGTGGCTAATAAGGTGCTTCCTCATATCCGCGATGGATACTCTTTTAGAATTGGCAATGGTCACTCCTCGTTTTGGTACTCACCTTGGTGGAAAGGTAAGCCACTTGGAGCCCTACTACCATATGTTGATATTCATGACAGTGCCCTTATGGTAAAGGATGTTGTGGAGAGGGAAAGATGGAATTGGAATGCCCTCTACGCCACACCTCCACCTGAAATCTTGGAACATATCACATCAGAACCCCCTCCAGTTCTCCAGGATAATGTTCCGGATGTATGGGTTTGGCAGCTCACTACTAATGGCCGGTATTCAGTTAAATCAGCTTACACTCTTATCAACTCCAGCCTTGAGTCGTCGGTTGGGTGGAAATGGATGTGGCAAGTTGGTTTCCGGGAAAAAATCTGCCTTTTCTTATGGCTTATTAGTCACAATTCCTTACCGGTGAACGCTATTTGATTTCACAGAAATCTTGCCTCATCTCCCTTATGCTCGATTTGTGGTGATAAGATTGATTCATGGAGCCACAGCCTTACTTCATGTGTTTGGGCTCATCAAATTTGGACCCGGATGGGCATCACAATTCCAGACGACTGTGACCAAATCCCTAAACAAGACCTTAAGCTCTTTCTTCAGACTATGTTTTCGCATTATGGCCTGTCCTTTGTTGCCACTATCTGGTGTATTTGGATTGAACGAAACTCTAGAATCTTCAAAGGAAAGAGCAAACCTACATGGAGGATCATCAGAGATATTCACCTCCTCATCAATGAACTCAAGGAAGCTGCTACCAGGACAGATTCAAGTCAGAGAGAAACTCGGCTAGTGAGATGGAATATGAGGGACTGTCAGGGCACTATTCTTAATGTAGATGGAAGTGCCCTTGGAAACCCGGGCAGGGCAGGATATGGATTTGTGGTGAGAAATAGCAATGGTCATTGGAAGGGAGGTGGGTGTGGTTTCCTGGGTCAGGCGGCAAACACTTATGCAGAATTGGCTGGACTTGTTTATGGCCTAGAATTTGCTCAGAGGATAGGGATTAAAGACCTTACCTGCTATTCAGATTCGTTGGTGGTTATTCATATGTTGGAAAGGTGGGATCCTCTCCATCCTTTTGCATCTCTACTGCAGCAGGCCGCCTCCATCAGGGACTCCTTCGAATCATGCCATATCTTCCGCGTCCTGAGAGAATGTAACTCAGTCACAGACATATTGGCCAAACATGGAGCTTCCAGGGAAGAGTTCTTCACCACTTGGGCCTTTCCCCCGGACATCGTTCGTAACGCCTTAATGGCCGACACAGCGGGAACTTGGTTCCCAAGGATATAGTTTTATCTGCTTTTTTTACTTTCCATGTTCTTGTTTTTCCCTTTGACTTTTCCCTTTATTTACTGGCTTCGGCTTCTCCAAAAAAAAAAATTAGTCCTATTAATATTTGTTTAAGTCAATTAGCCACCTGGAAAAGATTAAGGACATTGGGCCCAATCTATATACGTTTTGACATTGTACGTGGTTCATAAAAACTACTATTTGGCGGATTGTTGTGGTGTGTGTGTGTGTGTCTATGGATTACCTCAACCCTAACTGAAACGATGAACAATGAGGGTGCGTTTGTACAGAGAATGGAATTGCAGAGAATTGATGCCAGAGAATGGAATTGTAGAGAAAGGGAATTGATTATCTTGTTTGGTACAACAGAGAATTCAACAGAGAAATTGAACAAAGAATCAATTCTCTTGTTTGGTTGATTAGAGAATTCAATATAGAAAATAAAATATGGAATTAAAAAAATTATTATGTTGTTTGGTTTTTATTAATAACAAAAAATATAAATGTAAGTATAATTAAAATATTGAGCAAAACTATAATTTTTTTGCAATAATAATGGTTTATTTAAATAGAAATAAAAAAATATGCATAAATTAACAACAAAAAAATATTTTAATAAATTCCAAATAAAATTTTAAAAAGATAATCAATCTCTTTACAAGCTTAAAACTAAAATAAAATACTGTGCATAATTAAACGTAACTTCAAAAAATAATCAACTATCCCATAAAAAGCATCCACAATTGCTTTTATCATATCAATTTTTCTTCTTGATCCAAATTGAGAAATTGGTGTGCTTGCATCATATCCTTGCCAGAAGAACAAACCATTGCAGTAGCCCTGCTTTAAAGAGCCATCTTTCAGCATCTAACTTAGCCACGGTAACTTGTAAGCTAGCATGTAGGTCCTTCCTCCCAGAAAATGTACGAGACAAATAAGATACAAGCAAACGATAGCCCATGTGTTGACCAGCAAATGCCCCGAGAACGGCTGGTGCTCCAAACAGACCAACTACCAACCATGGGCTTCAGACATATGGCACAGGTGAAGAAGATACAAGACGAAGAAAGAGGACCACATCTGAGGAAAAGCTAATGGAGCATATCCACATAAGTATGATACTCAAACAAGATAAGGCCAAGGATATTGCCGCTGGATAACCACCCTTCACCACTGATGCAACCCATAGCATAAGAGATTGCAATATTAAAGAATTGTAAAACACATTGGCTGCACTCTGATGAAATGTGATGAGGTATGTCCCCTGAGATAGGAAATAACATAGATTTCAGGGCAAAAGATCAAGATACAGAACAAAACAAATGAAATAACAATTTAACAAAAATTCAAAATTGAAATATGGTTGAAAGGCAATCATTCAAAATGCCAAAATGTCAAAGTATATAGCCCTGTCCTGGTTGGGTTTTACATCAGGTTCCACTTCCACGCCTCTAAGAAGGCCGGAGGATGCATCTGCATGAATCAAGAAAGCAAGCATGTTTTCACCGAGATGTTAAATAGAACCTGATCTCAGAAGCTCTACCTTGTCATTCTACATTGGAACTGCAGTGTGGTATAGGAGTAGTAACTTACACTAGATTGAACTAAACTTGTCATTAGCACCACCACCTAGATGATATTAAGCAACACATTGTCTCATAATTTTGGTAAAGACGGGTAAAGATTAAGCAACAAATTTCAATCATGAAATATTCCTTGTTTTTCAAACAAAATTCCTAGACATTCCTCAGAAAGAAATTTAATTAGTTAGCCAGACAAACAACACTTATGAAAACAATACCGTTGTCTGAACAATAGCATGTTATAACTTATAGTAAGACATTAGAAAATAGAAATAGAATGAGATGTCTCTTCATTCATCACAACTCACATCATTGTTTGTTTCTATGTGAAATTACAAGAAGGGTTCTTTACTATATAGCTAGCTACTAATTGGAACAATGATGGGGTCATTTTTAATTAAACAAAATATAAAGAATAAATCTGAACCTACTTATAATGAAAACTCCAAGTTATAGCTTCATAGTACAAACTATAACCAAGAAAGGGTGCAGAATCAAATCAAGCAATTCAAGGCTCAAGTTATAGCTCCATAGTACAAACTATATATTTATCAAGCAATTCAAGGCTCAAGGCTCAAGTTATAGCTCCTCGGATGATCTTGAATACATGAAATAAATAATCCACATATAAAAGTGCAAGAAAACACAAGCCAGGAACAATAAATCAAAGTGTTCATGTCCAAACCAACCAGGAGAAATACATTGGGATTATTAACAATAAAAATATTAAAACAGGGAACAATTCAGTCATATTAAAATCTATAATGCATATGTTCAAGGAGGAAGATCAAATGCCATTCATGAAAATCAGCAGAAATCAAGATAGAACTGTAATCAATCTGATTATATTTTCTTGCTTGGTAGAGAAAGCCAACTCAACACAACCAATACATATTACAATAAACTACAGAGGTTAGAACCTTCAAACTTGCAAACAAATCGGTAGCCCAAATGATTTATCATTTATCATCAAATTAAACCAGAAACAATACATAATACTACACAATAAGGATTTTCAATCAGAATCATCCAACTGGAGCACAATACATAGTCAAAGAAACATCAGAATGATCATTGTGACAAAATAAGAAACACAGACATGCGGAGCAGAGTAATTTACATTAATCTTCCCCAATTGTAATCCCAATTGTAATCAGTAACAAAGAAACACAAAAACCAAAATTTAATTAGAAACACAGAAACGCAACTTTAATCAGAAACGCAAAAACCTAACTTTAATCAGATACACAGAAATTAGAAACAAAAATTGTACCTGTGGAAGAAATTGATACCAGTCGGACGAGCGGACGACAGCAGAAGAGCAAACAGATGGCGGGCAGACAGGAAAGAAGAAGCAATGGCGATATGAATGGGGTCTAGGTTAAGGGGCGACAGAGTTCCACAGAGACGCAGCAGTGGGACGGCGGCGACCGGGTTCCAGAGAGACGCAGCAGAGGGACGGCGACAGAGCAGAAGAAGGTTGGCGATGGAATGGGAGAGAGGAAAAAGGAGTGATGGGTTCGAGAGAGACACAGCAGAGAATGATGCGACGGGTTGAGAATTGAAAATGTCGAATCTCGCCAATTCTCCGTAATTTGGAGAGAAACGAAACTAGAGAAAGAGAATCAATTCATTTCTCTCTATTCAATTCTCAGTCCTAAACAAACAAGGGAATTGGGCTTAATTCTCATTCTCTAAGCCCAATTCCCTGTACCAAACACCCCTGAATGTCCTATCGATATGGGAGAAAGTCACAATACAAAAGAGAATAGAGAAGGGAGAGAGAATAAAGAATGGAAGAAGTACTCCCTCCGTCCCATATATATCTTCTTACTTTCCGTTTTTGGACGTCCCACATTTATCTTTCTACCCCAAAAAGGGAAATTTTTTTTTACTAAAATGACCCTACATGTCCATATATTTACAGAAAAACAAATCCTTAATTTTACTAACAATTGCACTACAAGACAAAAAGAGACAAATTTACCCCTAAAAAAGTACACATGAAAATAATAAAATACAACTTTCTTAACTCCGTATCTACAGTGTCGAAGAAGACAAATATGGGACGGAGGGAGTAAGATTTAATTCACGGAAATCGGAGAATTTATTTGGGTCCCAATGGAATTGGGCTTAATTCTCATTCTCTAAGCCCAATTCCCTGTACCAAACACCCCTGAATGTCCTATCGATATGGGAGAAAGTCACAATACAAAAGAGAATAGAGAAGGGAGAGAGAATAAAGAATGGAAGAAGTAAGATTTAATTCACGGAAATCGGAGAATTTATTTGGGTCCGAGTATGGTGTTTGATCCAACCTATCAAAACCAGTTTTTAGACCACATAATATTAGTATATCAAGGTGTACATTGATTGGATCAGCTCAGTGTACTTAATATTGTCTATGTAACTAGTTGGCTTAATTAAATATGACTAGAACTAATTTCTTTTTTTTCCTAAACACCCTAATATGAATAGAACTAATTGAGCTAGGATTAAAAAATTTGGAGAATAAAAACGAACCAAAATAATGAAAATGATGGATTTGCTAAACAAAAATAAAATAAAGGACTAATTAAACTATTTTTTTCTTTGAATTGTTAAGACAGGATGTACTACATCTAAGGGTGGGTCGGTACGGTGTACCGAAAATTTTTTGCCATAATTTACGATATACCGTACTGAAAATTGACTGTACCGAAAATTGACCGTATACCGAGATATTTACCGAAATTTCAGTATACCGTACCGAAATTTACAGTATGAAAATTTTCACACCGATGCAGTACCGAAGCCTTTGATATTCCGAAGTTTGGTATACCAAAGATTTCGGTATGACATATTTTCATACTGTTACCATACCGACTTTTCATTAACTTCGATATATACTGATATACCTAACATTCGGTACATACCGGCGCTCCGGTATCATGGTATATACCGAAATACCGAACCTTCGGTACTTGCCGACAAACCGGTGTCTCGTTATATACCGACATACCGGATATTTGGTACATACCGACATACCAATATAGGGTTAAACACGTAACATTATGTAAATTAGGCATATTTTTTAGTAAGTTCGGCATATACCGATATACCGATAGGGGTGTAAATGAGACTAATAGGCGCGTAAAATATTCGGGCTTGACTCAAAAAAAACTCGACCAAAGCTCGACTCAAAAAGGCTCGACTCGAAATCGAGATCGGCTCAAAATGTTAATGAGCCCAAGTCGAGCTAACCAATACTCGGCTCGAAAGCTCGATGCTCGAATATATATATATATATATATATATATATTTATCAATTATACATATATAGTACATGTATAATCTATTTATTATAACTAAAAATTTTCTTCTACTAGGAATAGTATAATAGTATATACATTAAATCTATTAAGTTCATTCTTTCAAGTTTTTAAGCTCATTATTCAATAATTTGACAACTATTCTTAATTTTGTATCGAGCTTCGGCATGGGGACTTGGTCCAATGGTCATGTCCCTTTTTACCCCCCTTTGTAATTTGTGTGATTTGGGCTCATACACACATTTGTCAATACATGAGTGTCAATATTTATAAAAAACAAAAAAAAATATCTCGAGCTTTATTCGAGCCTCGAGCCGAGGTCAAATTCGATTTTTTTATGTCGAGCTCGAGTCGAGCTCAATTTTTCAAAGCTCGTCGAGCTTTGAGCTTGAGCCGAATTTTTACTTGATCGAGTTGAGTCGAGCTCGGCTCGTTTTCACCCCTATTACCGAGCATTCGGTACATACCGACATACCGATACCGCAGTATATACCGAAGTTCGGTACAGTTACAGTATACCGCGGTTCAAATCTATACCGTTACCATACCGAAATCCTACGATATGGTATCATACTGTGCCAAAAATTATGGTATACCGAAAATTTCGGCATTCTCGATATTTTTTAGGTACTGTATTTGCGATATGCTGTATATTCTGTATTTTTCCCCAGCCATGTCTACATGCATGCTTTGACATTGACACTGTATAAGGCAACAACAGAACTACCAGTTCAGTTCATGGGCGATAACTAGGGGTCTCAATTTTGGATACGACCGAATAACCGAACTCGGTCGACACGAAAAGTTTCAGATTTAGGTTTAGTCATTTTGGGTTTTTTTTCCAAATCAGGTCGACCCGAACTCGGAACGAAAAAAATTAGGTTATGTTTGGGTTTGGTGTTTCAAATTCATTTTGGATTTTGGGTCGTATTCGGGTTTATAGATTTTGTGTTATCCCTCCTGCTCCGCTACGAACACAACCTGAAATCTAAAATTAACACCCCGTAAGGACAACATTCATTCAATTGATGATGCTCTACACCAAAAGCATCATAGTCCTTAGGAACTTGGAAGACAGGCACCTAGGTGTTCACAGTGCAAGGAGCCTAAAAGGTGAGGGGGCTAAGGATAAAATTGGTGGGAATGCATTTAATTTGCGCCACTCAATGAAGGAAGATCCCTCCTCAGTACTCTCTTTCTCTCGAGTCTCTCGTCTGTCCCACAGACTGGAGTCCCACTCCCACTGTCCACAGCCACCACAAATCCAGAAATAATCACTCACTATCCCCGCAATCTCAATCCTCCAATGTTCTTCTTTGCTATTTGGTGCCCATGAATCAATATCCTTTCCTTTTCATGCTTCCCTTTCATTGCACCAAATATAATCCCACACCCAGAAAATATCTGCAAACACCACAGTACAGGAGCTGCTTCTTCTTCTTCTTCTTCTTCTTCTTCATTGGCTAAATTATCACTGAGCTCTCTGCCATTTCCTACACTCACAGTGACTGACTGTGCGAGTACTGTTCATCCATGATCACCGCCACCACTGACCCACCTTCTTCCCATATTACTACTGCATCATCCCTCTCCCTCACTATCTCTACACCCCATACCCAAAATCATGCCCCCGTTCCCCTTCCCCTTCCCATTTCCCACCACAAACTCACCCTTTCTCCCCTAACTAAAATCCGCATAGGCGGCAGCAGCAGCAATCGCGCACGCATTACGGCCCTCTCTTCATTCGCCGCTGCCGAAATTACCCCCAATTGGGACGACCACTACTCCAGGATTACCCAATTCTCCAATGGAAAACCCCCACGCAAATCCACACAGATCAACAGGGCAGCCGCAGCAGCAGAAGAAGAAGAAGAAGAAGATGATTTACCGGGGGTGGGGATTGCAGGAGAAGCAACAACAAGAAGAAAGGTGAAGTGTGAAGTGGAAGTGATATCCTGGAGGGAACGCAGAATCAAAGCGCAAGTCTCGGTGAAAGCCCATGTTCACTCCGTCTGGAATGCCCTCACTGACTACGAAAGGCTTGCTGATTTCATCCCTAATCTTGTTTCCAGGTCACTCTTTGATTTCTTCCTATATTATTATTATTATTCATCATGATATGTATTTTCTCATGTATTCTTCTGCTGTTCCATTATCTCGGCCAGTGGGCGAATTCCATGCCCGCATCCAGGGAGGATATGGTTGGAGCAGAGAGGCCTGCAAAGGGCGCTGTATTGGCACATCGAAGCTCGTGTTGTGTTGGATCTTCAAGAAGTTCACAACTCTGTAAGTACCTCTGTTTAATAGTACTATGGTCAAGCTAATTCAGTATTCTCAGTGATTGTTAATCTTACCATTGTGTTCAGGAGAATGATCGTGAGCTTCACTTTTTCATGGTCGATGGAGATTTTAAGAAATTCGAAGGCAAATGGTCAGTGAAGTCCCGGAAAGGGTATGTTTCCTCAAGAACTGATCCTCTTGACTATGGCCCTGATGATAAAACTGAAATGAAATCATTAAATTTCGTTAAATTATCAAGTCATTGCATTTCCCTCCTCATAGTAATGCAAGAAAAAGTAGAGCTCCTCATGAAATCCTTGTAGGTCCCCTGGAATGACGACTTTGGGGTATGAAGTGAATGTTATCCCAAGGTTCAACTTCCCTGCAATATTTCTAGAGAGGATTATCAAATCAGATCTTCCTGTAAACCTTCGAGCCTTAGCCGGTAGATCAGAAAGTAGTTTAGAAGGAAAGAAAGGTCTTGACTCTGAAGGATCCTCCACCACACCGCGGTTGCATCCCCTTTCTAGCATTGATATCCAAGGCACAACAGCATTGCAGGATAAAGTTAGCACAGGAAATGCCAAGGAAAAATTCGTTAAATCCTCTTTTGGTCCCTTGTCACCCTCAACTGGTGAGCTGAATAGTAGCTGGGGAATCTTTGGGAAGTCTTGTCCGCTTGATAGACCCTGCTTGGTGGATGAAGTTCACCTCCGTAGATATGATGGCTTATTGGTAATGGTCGACTCTACCATATGCATACCTTACTTTCATTGGGAATACACGTATCACGTGTTCTGGTATTGAATAGTCATATGATAGAATCCCGTTTGATTGACAAGGAAAATGGGGGTGTGCATCGCTGTGTTGTTGCCAGCATTACAGTCAAAGCTCCTGTTCGCGAAGTATGGAATATCCTCACTGATTACGAGCGTCTTCCTGAGTGAGTTGGAATATGCACCGTTTTTATACGTCTATATTTCAGTGAGATCAACATTTCCTGTTTTTCCTTTCATGGCTGTTAAAACCAATGATTCTACTTCCAAACTACTGCAGAATTGTCCCAAATTTAGCTATCAGCAAGGTTTTGTCAAGAGAAAACAACAATGTTCGCATTCTCCAGGTACGTTTGATAATCATCGTATACTTGAACTAACTAGTGAAGATACTTAAAAGCTCAAACAAAACAATGCAGGAAGGATGCAAAGGTCTTCTGTACATGGTCCTTCATGCACGTGTCATCCTTGATTTGTGTGAGCATCTTGAGCAAGAGATCAGATTTGAGCAGGTTGAAGGGGATTTCGATGCTTTCAGAGGGAAATGGATCCTAGAGAAACTTGGTAGTCACCACACATTGTTGAAGTACTCAGTTGAGTCCAAAATGCACAAGAATTCCTTCCTTGCCGAAGCTATTATGGAAGAGGTTTGTAGCTGTTGCTATCATTCTTTCTGGTAACAAACATTAAATGAACCAATTCAAGTGTCACTGCAATAAATCTTCCTTCCTTTTAGGTTATTTATGAAGATCTTCCTTCTAATCTATGTGCCATTCGGGATTACATTGAAAAGAGAGATAGTGAGAGTGTCCAGGACACATTTAGAAATGACAGTTATGCAGATGGACAAAGAATCCCATTGAGGAATGGTAGCACTCTGGCAGATGATGATTATGATTACTTATCAAGTTCATCTAGCCAAAGGCCTAAGGTTCCCGGGCTGCAGAGGGATATCGAAGTTCTCAAATCTGAGCTCTTGAATTTCATTACTGACCATGGGCAAGAAGGGTTCATGCCAATGCGGAAACAACTGCGGAAGCATGGGCGGGTGGATATTGAGAAGGCAATTACACGCATGGGTGGATTTCGGAGAATTGCATCAGTGATGAACCTATCCCTTGCCTACAAGCACCGGAAGCCAAAAGGGTACTGGGATAATCTTGAAAATTTGCAAGAGGAGGTAAGTTTCTTGCATCTACTCCCTTTCCCTTTATTCTTGCATAGTTGCATTTTATGTTGGGTTCTGTCTTGATAAACATAGTTCTACAATTTATATAAAATAAAGTTTGCAGATGCATATACTGTGCTATAACTACTAATTGACATGCAGATTATTCGATTCCAAAGGAACTGGGGAATGGATGCTTCATTCATGCCGAGCAGAAAATCATTCGAACGAGCAGGTAGTTAACACATCACCTGAGATACATAGGATTTTACTACACTTATGAACAAGGATGTTCCTAGGTGTTTTTGACACTTGAATGTACAACAGTATTAGTTTGTTTTGAGTAAAATATCTCTGCAATATTTAGAAGCAGACCTCATTTGGCTTGCAGGTCGGTATGATATTGCGCGGGCATTGGAGAAATGGGGAGGGTTACATGAAGTATCCCGGCTTCTGTCTCTCAAGGTAAGGCACCCAAACAGACAATCTACCCTTGCCAAAGACAAGAGGGTTGATTACGCCACATCAGCTAATAGCAGCAATGTAAATGGTCAAGACAAGGTATCATCGAAACCCTACGTTTCACAAGATACACACAAGTGGTTAATGAAACTCAAGGATTTTGACTTGAATTGGGTAGAGTAAGCTCATGAACTTAGACAGGATGTTTGTGTAAAACTGTACTAACAATATTTACCAGAATCAATGAGAAATGCATATATACATAATTGATTTATGTGGAAACCTATATTATTCAAAACTTAAAAACATAATGTCATGAGTTGGAGTGCTTGATAACTATTTAGGACATCTATATCCATGTACACCCAGATTTATGGCTTTTAAACTATGCAAGTACAAGTTTGTCCCTAATCTTGTACGAAAAGAAGTGCAGGAAAAGAAGATAGTATCGATAAGCAAAAATGGTTAAAATACTTGCAATGAGTAAAATACTCGTGAAACAAGAGCAACATGAAAAAAAAATAATAATAATAACATTCTTGTGTATTTGGTGTCCGAGATTATCTATGCATGAAAGTATAAATATTTGACAGAAATTTTACAATAGAAAACATCATTTAAATGCTGGAAGCCCTTTCAAACGGGCTTTCTTTTTACCGAATTCAAGGTTCGGAAGTGTTTTGCTTGGCAGCTTAACTCCTTTATGTTGCTGCATCAATTGTGAGAAGTTTGGCTTCTGCAAACCCTTCTTTCTGCCAGTTTGCTGGGTTTTAGCTATTTGGCTCAATCTTTCTTTTCCTTGTTTGGACTCTTTTGACTTCCGAACATGACTCAGGAAACCTCCCATAAGCCCCCGGAACTGAGATTGCTGATTTTTGTCCAGTATAAGAGATTTTCTCGTCTTTTCAATAGCCCTTTCAGCTTTTGCCTCTTTCTCTCTTTGCTTCTTTAAAGATACATTGCGATTAAACCTCTTTCTTCCATCATCACGATCATCATGATTATAGTGATGGTGGTGGTGGTGGTGGTGGAAAATAACTGCCAGTTTATCTTTTAGCTTCTGCCATGTTCCCCATTGTTTCTTCCTGCCTTCGGATGATCTGAGCGTCTTTCTGCGGCCTAAACTTTTTGCTGTGGATCTGTACCTGTGTGTAGCTCCTGCATGTTGGTTGATAGGACGATCAACTGATGAGCATTCCACACTTCTGCTGTAGCTACTGGAACTTTCTTCAAGGGCTGTACCACGATCAGGTGAGTAGTAACTCTGATCCTCACTGTCATATGTAGAGTTGGAATAGAAGTTTCCCGTCCCAGTTTCACTGCTTGCTGATATCACATACTCAGTCTCTCTCCTATTATCCGGGAGTGAACACTCTTCACTCTCACTGGCGCTGTAGAGGCTACTTGTTTGTTCACTTCTCCATGTTGATGTATACGAGTCAGCTGTGAAATCTGATTCTTGGGTTGGCAGCACCACCTTTTTCCCATCTTTGTGATGTCTTCTTGTATCCCTCTGATCTTGACAAAAACCTGGGTGCAGTGAAGGCTGAGACAGTTTCTTATGAATGTCTGTTGATGGATAGGTTCTGTACGGAGCCCCTGAACTAGAACTGAAGTTGGGATTAGTATCAACTAACGGATTGGTTTCTCTATCATTCAGACTCCTGAGACTGTCCATAGGCATAGATGTTTGAAGTTGTCTATACCTTTGGGTATCATCCTCCACACCTGTGTTCCTTTGATACAGAACTATCATTCCTGAAACTGAAGGATAATTGGATGGGTAGGCATAGCTGGTGTAAGATGTTTCGGTTGGATTCGTTGCAATAGAAACATTCTGCACACCTTGAATCTGGTACTGGCTGGGTACATCATTATAACCCATCATACAGTTTCCTGATTCCAATTTGTTTACAATAGCATTGACATTCACAGGCCGAATGTTATTTGAAAACTCCACTATCTTGCTGGAAGCTTCATTTCCCAAACCTGGGCCTCTGCTGTTTACAAAGTTACTCCTCGATTGTTGTTCCCACATGGATCTTGTTGGTTGAACCAGCTTTGTAGTGTGATTCATGGATAAATACGCAGGGTACGTTTCTTCTGCTGGTACACAATGCGCCTGATGTGGGGTTTGGCCTGCATATTTCTCAACCCTTTGGCCTGCATTTTCATACTGCCAATCATTTCTGTACTTGTATCTTTCTTCGTTTTGGCTCATGTAAACGCTTGGAACTGCACTGTATTGGGTGTGTGGAATGCGACCCTCTGACTTGGCTTTGAGTAAACAATTCTGTGGTTGAACAGACCTCTCTTCTACTCCCAGATGAAATGCTGAGATTCCGGTTTCAATTTGCTCAATTGCTTTGGAAGCTTCCTTGGCCAAGAGATCAACCTCCTGTGGTTTGCTTATGATGTCATTATCGGACCAACGAACTTTGGCAAACTCTGTAGAAATCCTATCAGGTGGATAGCCTCTGAGTTCAGTACCGCTTACGTTCCTTTCAAAAGTTTCAATGCCATCCTTTGGTGATAATCCAGTTTCCAGGTCGCTGTTCCAGACATAATGACTAGAAAAGCTGTTGGAATGATAGAATCTTATTCCTTCCTTGGTTTCAACCTGTTTCACAGTACTCCTTTGACAAACCCTGCAACGTCTTGCTCTATATTCAAGGCCACTTTCCGGCACATTTTGAATTGGTTGATGCACGTTACCAGTTTTGCTCGATTGTGGAGCAAGAGATTTCTCATTCCACAGTAGGATACTGCACCCATCAGGTTTCTTTTCCTTGTTAGAACCCACCAACTCTTTCTGAACATTTTGGCTAAAATCTGCATTTTGTGACACATATTGTAATGGGGCAGGACGTTCCTCAGATAAATCAGTGCGTTGTTGCCCAGCAGGAGAAACTGTTTCTGGAGCTTCCTCTTCACCTGAAACAATCTGTAGCAAATGAAACATATTCTAAGTTAACCAAGGACTTTATATGATGTAATTGCTTGTAAATTTCATTGACACACTGCCTTACGCATACATTTAGAGGCCAAATATTCTCGAGAGAATACATCATACATGTTCCGAGCGAGCATAAGAGCTAACACAAACTAATAGTTACCTTGAGGACGCTTTTAGTAGCTGCATCCAAGAGATTCTTTAGCACAAGCCGTGCATGTCCATCCAGTGCCTGCTCCATAAACAATATATCATGTCATCGGGCATGCAAAAGGATTAATAGCGGTGAGGACATCTGCTCAGAAGTAGTAATGAAACAAAAATAGGATTTGAACTGAATCTAGAAGAAACTAGTCGTGCAAACTAAGTGCGGACTGATTTTCTCACTATGATCATAAAGGGGATGAATGCGCGGTGTAATACAAATTGCCAGTAACCGATTCTCAGAATCCCAAAATAGATTCACGATAAGTAGAATAGAAGGGAAAAAAAAAAAAGATGTGTTGTGCATATAATATGACATATCCAGATACTTTCTAACAAAACAATGATACTACTAGGATGGACAAGAACTACAGAAGACACAATCAACATCTCAGTACACAAGAATACTTACCTCATTACTCTCTGTGTTTGATGATCCACCTTTGACAAGCCCGTATAATCTTTTTAGGGAATAAAGATCTGATTGTATCTCCTTTGCATCCATGACCATCTAAACCAGTATGAATAATAACAAAGATTAAGAAAGAGAATACAAGTGATTTCAATGCCACTTCATATTACCATTGTTACAATTACTGAGCATTCTACTCTAAAGCTACCAAAAGGAAATCAGATAGGAATCATGTATCAACTGACAGAGAAAACCAAAACAAAACAAAACATTTCAATTGCATACACATGTTGCAGCAGTGAATTTGTGATTTGCCCGATTTAATCTCCCAATTGCCAAATTCAAAATGCAAAAGTGTCGTATACTTCTATTCGTGCTGAATGCCATATGACGAACTGATAAGTTTGTATATTCAGAGAAATTACAACTAAAGTCATAGAAACTAACTACCCAAATGGGGAACGTATAAAATTTCACTTTCTTTATTAATTGCTAGAACAAAGTAGAAGACAGCAACCCAAGGGTTGCCATGCTGAAGAATTTGACGCCTTGAACCTAATCATCTTGGGACATATATGGGCTTTATTTTCAACTCAATTCTTTGAAGAAAATAAAATGTAACAAAGTGAAATTGACCTTCTGAATTCAGGAAAATAACAGAAAGTCATTCTTCAGGTCATTTATCTGGGCACCGTGAAGAACTAATGTTTCAGAACTACTACAGACTAAGCTGCATAGAGGAAATTCTTTAAATGCATCAACACTCCTATATGATACACCATGCTTATTAATTTTGATTAAACTTGGGATTGGGGAACACATCTACTCTTCTACTGCGCAGTAATCTGATTTCAACTACTACCATGATACAAAATTTTCTAATGCGACTTTCATGAAACATAAAACAACAATGATAACAAAACACCAGTAAAACTCGAATTCGCGAAACCTCTGTTCCAGACAAACAAAGAACACTGACAAGAAACAGTAATTGAAAAATCTACTCTCTCAAACTTCAAACTTTCACTCACTGGTGACAAAAACACTGACAGGAACAATGACAGGAGTTTTCGAACTTCAAAAACAGTGTAGTTTGTTCTAAAACGGTATAGTTTGACGCTTACAACAATTCTTTATTCCAAAAAATATAACAACCAAAGCACATCAAATGTCCATGCAGTTCCTTCACAAGAAACGACTATCATCGATCCATACAGAAACACATGGTGTGATTACTTTAAATTAGGGTTTGTTTTCTTGATTTACTTCATTTCAACCCCAATTTCGCCCTTGAATAATTGAATATGCCAAAATCGAACGAAGTGGTTCTTAAAAACTTCCACTCACTTGTGAAACTTCTCAGGATAACCACACCAACAAAGCAAATGTTAGAAATATACCCACTCATATACATACAATTAGTGCAATCCATCCAAAACAAGAAGGAAAAAAAGTTGTAATTTGGTAATTCCAATCGAAACTGAATAACAGGTGAGGAGATTAGCCATATATTACAAGAACTGAAAATTACCTCTTCCATTCTCACGCAAGCATTTCTGAAAAGTGGTCGGAAAGGATGGGAGTATAATGAAACTGACTGATTCTATGCGAGAAAGTGCGAGCGAAGTAACAAGGGAAAGTGACCGTATGAGAATATGAAGGCGCCAATCGGAAAGGTGTCTGGTGACGGTTACATGTTTTTCCAGATTTTGAATTTTCGAAAAATTGTCTTTTTACTTATTTTTACCGTACCGTAAAGATTTTTTCCAATATCAGTTTTACCCATCGTCGAATTTCCGCTGCTCGTCCTTTCCTTCCCTTTTGTTTATCCTACATTTTTTTTTTATTATTGTTTGTTAGGTTTTGCAAAAATAAATTCATTAGTAAGATTCAAGAGATCCATTAAATGAAATTGTATTTATGTTAAATAGTTTGGATTTAATTTAAAAGTTGAATCAGTTTATGCTAAAGCGATGAATGAATGTTTATATGTATCGGATCAATATATAGGATATGGAATGTGACTTGTTGATACTCCATATACACAAAAAAAAAAATTATATGTATTGGATGAATATATAGGATGTGGAATGTGATTTGTAGATACTCGATATACACAAAAAAAAATTATATAAAACAACGAAAGGAAAACTTTTTAGTTATTCAAAAATCGTATGAAGTATATAGGATGTAATTACAACATAAATATTAGAATTGAAATGATACTAGATTTTTCGCCCGCGCTACGCGCACGGGTGTTAGTTTTATTTTTATTTTTTTTGCTTAACAGCATATAAAGGCCACGGAAAAAAAAAAAGAAAAATCAGAAAAACGAAATCAATGGGCCCGATGGAACCAAGTGCCAGCGAAATCTGCCTTAATAAGAGGCCCCATTCGTCTGGCGGAAAGGCCCACGTCGTAAAGAAGTGTTCGTTATCAGCTCCTTTCTATTAGCTAATATTAACTCGATACAAACTAATATTAACTTGATTAATTCAAAATGATAGAAGATATTATTTTAGTGTATTTATGAACAAAATATTTTTTAATAATATATAATTCTATTATCATTTTTTTTTTCAAAATAATAGAGGAAACAAATTTCTAATTTTTTATCATAATACATACCAAAGTATAAATTCAAATTTTTATGCAAATAAAAAATAAATAGAAAAATTAATTTATTAAGATTACCAACTCTCATAATTATAAAAATAATTTGTATAATTAAAATAATTAAGTATATTAAAACTTTCACCTTTGTAACTCATTCTTAATCAACGAAAAAATATGTTGACTAATAAAAACATATATAAAAGATAAATTATCATACAAAAAAGGATAAATTATCATAATATTAATTTATGTATACAAAATAATTGATTGATGACCTGATATAAAAAACTCATGACAAAAATTTGATTAAATTTTTTTATAATTGATTAAAATTTATAAATTTAATTATTTCATATATTTAAATGAAATATTTATATTAAATATATATTATCATTAATTAATAAGGTTTGAAATCTATTATGTTAATTGTTAAATTCCTTATATTTATATAAGATTATATTTTAATTAGTTACACATTTTAAAATTATTTAAATTTATTTAATAATATTATAATATGTCAATCTTTATTAAATATTATTATATATACGATCAAATAATAAATAATATACGATCAAATAATTTATATTACATAGTTTATATTTCTTAATATTTGAAATGATACGTATATTTACTATAATTAAAAAACATATACTTACATTTTCCTTTATATTTTTTAGTTTATCAAAATTGTATTTGTGAGATTAAATTTTTAAAATTAAGCTTTGTACAGACACGAGAATTAAAATTTCATTAAATTTTTATAGTGCACTAATTTTTTTTAATTTAATTATTCAATATATATTTTTAATGAAGTATTTTTTTATTTAAAATACGGTTATTATATTCCTTATGTTGATATAGGATTATACTTGTAGACATAAATTTAACCTAAATTAAATTTATTTAATAATATTATAATAATATTTATTAAAATATATATACAAACAAATAATTTATATTATACAGTTTTAATCAATTTATATATTTTAAGTGTAATAAATTTTTTATATCTTTTTAAAATATATATATGGAGATTTTTTCAAGATTTTATTATATTAATAGTTAGATTTATTTTCTAAATATAGATATTGATGACGTGGAAGGTGAGTTGGAATTAGTCAGCGATTAATTATCGATGACGTGGATTAATTGTAGCTATTGATTATAAAATGGTGGTATAATTACTGTTAAAGCCCTAAAGATTAAAAAGAATCAGTTATATTTAATAAGGACAATACAGTCTACACAGGCCAAAAAATATTCAGGATTTATTATATAGATTATTCAGGAGGATTAATCAATTCCCAATGTTAATAAAGAATAGAATGGGAAGGACACGTTGAGGACGAAGCAACAAATCTATAATACTATATTAAACTTTTGATGTTATGAACAGTAGGGGTGGGCACGGTTCGGTTAACCTGAATTTTTCAGGTATTTGTATTTGTATTTGAACCGGGCAAATACTTCATTTCAGTATTTGTATTTGTAACCGGAGTCCTCGGTTAACCGGGGGTTCGGTTTCGATTAGATTTAGCGGTTAAACGATTCGGTTCGAATATTTAAAAATCTATGAAACTCAAAGATTTAAGAAATGAAAACTTGATTATACATCTTAAGAGGGTCGGACGAGGTTATTACACTCAGAAAAATATATATATATAACTATGGAATCAAATGGTTCTTTTCAATGTAATCAAAATATGTTAGTATATGTAACAAATTTTAGTGTAGAGGTATATTTTAATAATAGGGTATTCTGAAAGACAAAAATCAATATAGACTTATTAATTATGATGATATATTTTGATAATTAGCTCTTTAGTTTTTTATATTTTTGTTATTATATATACTTAAATAAATAATGATATATATTATCTATATAATTTTATACCATCAAATGTCTATAATATTTACAATATATATAACTTTTAAAATAAAATAAATATATTCGGTTCAGTTCGGTTAACCGGGGGAAAAAATTAAAGTATTTGTATTTGTATTTGAACCGGACGAATACTGAAATATGATATTTGTATTTGCTCCGGGGTCCTCGGTTAACCGGAAATTCGGTTCGATTTCGGTTCGATTCAACGGTTCAACGAATCGGTTCGAATATTTTGCCCACCCCTAATGAACAGTCGTTTTCAGAATTTCCTTTTATGAACACAGGACTTTGAGAAAAATTACTTTAAAATAAAGAGGGAAAAAAGAAGGGCAAAAGCACCTATCCAAAAGCCTCTATAAAAAGTCTCATCGTCACCAAAAAATGATTTACAGGCGTTTGGTTTTGGGGAATTCATGATTCCCAATCTTGGCTCTGGAATGAGACACTCATTCGCACCAATGTGGAGTGTTAGGGGTTTTGAATGAAATGTGATTCTCACTAAAATAGGTAGTAATCTTAGATTACAAGATTACCACCTCTTTTTGTCTTCTTTTACTTTGTACGAAGTATTTTTTTAATAGGATTTAGAGACATTAAATTATTTATTATCATACAACAAATTATATGTAAAGAAGTTTCTATATATTTTAAAAAATGAATACATTTAAATATTTTATATGTATAGCAAAATGATATTTATAAAATTTGTTCACTTAAAATTTAAGGACATTATTTTAAATAATTAGAATTAGAAGTATGAGATTTACAATATAACCAAACGCAATAATCTTAAAACATCAAAAAATAAGATTATCACCTTAGGGTTTAATGGTGTTAGAAAGAAGATGGACATAGGGTTTCAACCCAAAACCAATTAGCGGTAGGTAGAGTGGTCCGCATTCATATAAACAAGGGGATATATCAACATATAAGCGATGTGTGACATTCTAACACCCCTGCACGAAATGAATATCATCTCGGAACAATAAGATATCCAAATAAGTACTCATGGCTCTTATACTTATGTTAGAAAGAAGATGGACCCAGGGCTTCAACCCAAAATCAATTAATGATAGGTAGAATGACCGATGTCCATATAAATAGGGAATATCTCAACATATAAGCGATGTAGGACATTCTAACAAATGGTTTATGCACCCAAAATATTTTGCAGTTATAAAAAGTTCCAGCAACAACTCATTCAATGAGAAATCTACATCTCTTCCTCCCGCATTCCAGCAACAACCACCTTCAAAATTGAAGAAAGAACATTCATATTATGGTATGTTGAAGTACTTTATGTTTTTCAAATTACATTTACATTGTTCGCTATTTGGTATTCTTCAATTGACTAGAATTAAATTTCAGTTTTTTCCCTTATCTTTTTTTTATCACATCCGTCCATTCAGACGGGGTTACACTGGTATACTGTGATAGTATATGGAACAAAATATTACAGTATTTAGTTTTCAGTAAACATAAATTAAATTGGTTTTGGTGACTAAAAACTTAACAACCGAAGATTTGACACAGCGATCAAGCCAAACCTTACAATTCAACTGTAAGTAGTAACCTCCTAAAGAAAGAAAGGAAGGACGAAGTCAGCTTTATTGACAGAATTTGACACAATTACTATTCGACATATACACCTTTTCACTCCTCACGCAGTTGAATTTCGTAGTAATAAAATAATAGTACTATACTACTGTCCCTCCAACCTAATGCACATTTGACCAATCAAATCAAATAAATAGTAGTAGTAGTAGTAGACTATAGTAGGAATAATAGAAGTAGAAAATTTTAAGGTTGTCGGAATATAGTATGACAAAATTGCACGACCGCCACAAGGACATATTAGTATATTACCATTCTCATTTCCCAGTATAAGGCTCCTTCAGTATCCCACTATACACCCAACCACCCAAAGTTTCAAATGCCTTTGTCAAAACGCATCCTGCAGCAGAAAGCTTCATAGTACTAGCTGAGTATCCCAGGCACCGGGGCAGAGACGGGGACTGCCTCCTCGTCCTCGCCCCCCTCCGACTCCATCAGGAGATCTTCCAACGTAGCTAGCGATTTCAGCTGCCGCCCCAGGGACGCGATCGTCTCCTGACATGCTGCGAATTTCCTTGCAGCTACCGCCAGTTCTTCATCCTGCAACCGATGTCAGTAGGAAATAAGATCAACCATTAGTCGGTAGATTGAAATAATCAAGGCGCGCGCCAACGGGTTACCTGTTTGATATTGAAACCGTCGAATCTCTGAGGGTGATAATTCAGTTTCATTTTGGTAATTTCAGCTTCCAGCTCGTCACGCTTTGCAGCAGTTTCCCTCGATGAGTTTCTTTCTTTCTCGATTTCTTTCTTCAGGGCACAAGTGGTCGATTTCAATCTATCCAGTTCGAGTTCCATTTCTTTAAGTTGTAACTCGGCCTTCTCTTTTCTTCGGTTGGAATCCTCGACTGCGTGATTTGCTTCTCCCAACTGATCTTGGATGCGTAGCAAATTTGCTTCTGCTTTGTCTAAAAGATTGGCAGAGGTCTCCAGCTTTATCTTTGCACGCTCGGCTTCTTCCTCTAACTCTTTCCTTGCTTTGCTCACCAGAGCCAGCTGCGTTTTCAATTCGGATAACTCCACATCTGTTTGCTTGCACCGACTGTGGGATGCTTGAAGCAGCATGTGGCATTCATCAAGAGCAGTCTGTAGGTTCGTTTTCTCTGTCGATGTCTTCTTTAAGTTGTCTTCCAGTTCCGCCACACGGTTAACCAAGGCTTCCATCTCGTCCCATGAAACAATTTGTCCACCATTTCTGGGATCGCCTCCACCGCGTGTCTCTGGTAGGGCTGCAAGCCTCTCCATCTCAAGAAAATCATCCATCATATTGATCCCAAACGATGAAACAGCCCTGCATTGTACTAGGTCGGGATTGCATTGCTCCTTATCGAATGACTCCAATTTACCACTTTCATTCCCAATAAAAAGTGCCCTCTCCCCACAATCCGATTGACTGTCCGTGAACGATTCAACATAAACGGAAGAAGCAGGAGTTGACTGATAATCGTTGGCAGTTACTGCTTTACGAGCCATGGCCTTTAGCCGGCGACATTCTGCTTCAAGCTTTGCCACTTTCTTTATGCTGTCGAGATGCTGCTTGCTAGCAGTTTCAGCAGCACGAACGGTCAAATCTCTCTCATGGATCATAAATTCTAGCTCATCCATTTTTGAAATTAGTTTGAGCTTGAGGATCGAGTTCTCTTTCTCAGCAGCCTCAAGCTTCGAGATAGCATCAACAAGCATCTGATTATTGGCCTCTGTTGTGGTGTTTTGAAGTTGATTTTGCAGCTCGACAAGCTGATTCTCAAGCTCAGCCTTCTTCGTCTCTGATTCTTCACTTTTCTTGGCAATGGCATCATATATCTTCTCTTCTTGCTCTTCTCTTGCTTGCCGAAGCTGTCTGAAGCACTCCCTGAGTGCTCCATCAAGATTCCCAATGCGCTCCTCAAGGGTCAAGTTCTTCTGAGTTAAGGTATCATTTTGTTTCTTCAGAACGACTACTTCATTCTCAGCTCGTTCCCATCCTATAATTTGAGGATGAAGATAGATCATTTACACATTAGATATACGATTCAAGTTCAAAAGCTTGCCCTACAAAATTTATCCTAAAAGGCGGGTATGAAGAGAAAAGAAGGATACCCGAGACAGCTTCCTCTGCGACTTTAGCATGTTGGTTAACCAACTCTTCTTTAGCACGTATGTTCAAAAGAGCCTCGGATAGTTTCTCAGATAGGGTCTTCAAAGTAGCATCGAGTTCTTGTTCATCACCCGGTGCTGCTTTAGATGTTACTTCAGGAGATTGAGCATTAACATTAGACAAAGCCTGCACCGGAACGAAACATAAAAATAATTATCTCTATAACACAATTTTCGTATCCAATCAGCACACAAACCAATCCATATTCAGTCGACAACATTTGACATCTACCATAGAGGTTCAAATTTCTTCACTGCATTTTCAAAAGATCGAGCCAACTTCTTCGGGCATTTCCAACGATGTGACTAGGGGATTTTGACCCCCACTACACATTAGCAGATCATCAAAGTAGTATATATCAGACAACCACACCTAACTATCACCAATCGGTTCCATATATATTTTCGGGTGAATTCATGAAGGCCCATTTCAGTTATCCACGCAAGATCCCGTCAGAATAACCACATGGGAAAGAATAAAGCAAAAAAAAAAACATCACAACATGTTACTTTGGAACCAACCAATTTTGATGTTTGTCCAGTACAAAGAAATGAACTAAAAATCCTTATCCGATTCTTGCATGGGAAACACTGCCCCATCATAACAACGATGTAGTGGAAGACAGCAGAAAGAGAAATCCACATGAATCTTCAATAATTGAAGTGATAGAATTCAAGTGGTAGCTGGAAAAAATTGCTTTTCATATGGAAAAAAGTAGGAAATTGTCAGCTGTGGACCAAACGCAGTGGATATCCACACAGCGTGGTCCATGTTCATGTGAAGATAAACCAAAGGGGTCGAACACATGCCCAGCCAAGATATCATGACTCAAATCTAAATAGGATCAATCAAAGCATTCGACAGGTCTGCAAGAAAGTCGTAACCTAAGAACAGGACAACTAAAGTTGTTGACATAGCCTAAGCTACCCTAGTTATTTATGAAGTTCTTGTTTGCTCAAGATTGTACAGAGAAAACCTACAAAACAAAAAATGGGGATTCAAACAGCAGCAGCAACCACAAATCTAATCAGTTTTGACAATATTGTATCGATTAATTCGACATTTCTATGATTCCATCTCAATCCTGTTAAGGAAAAGAACAAGCATTACAGCATAGGGAAAGATTAACTTCAAATAATACGATACAAATCAACAAGCATATATGACTGTTTGGTAAATATCCAATGAATCAATCAAATGGAAAGGCAAAAACAATGAAGGCAAACCAAACAAACCTGATCATCAGAGAATCTCTCTGAATGTGATGATGCTGATCCAGAGCTCTCCGTTTCACCGCCAGGGCTTTTTTCCAAGGATTTTCGTCGCCACAGCCAACTCCTCCGGTCCATATAGAGGACAAAAACAAGTACCCCGCCGGCAACTGAATTCAGCCACCAGGAATCAGAATCTCCTTAATCTTTATACCAACTCAATCCAATCCTCCAAGCACATAAAACTCGACCCTTTAGATTACACAAACAAAAATTTCAACCACACATTGGACGGTCCATTAATCAAAAAGTGGAAATCAATGATCAATGGGCTGCATCAGAAAGAACACACAAAAGATATATACACGATAGAAGCGCATTAGTGCTATAGGGATGAAAGTTTCAGCTCAACTCATAAGATAAAATAAAAGGCAAAGAATCAAAATTCTGGCGAAGGGTCAGGTCAATCTTTGCTTATAATCCAATCCAATCAGAATCCAATCCACAACCCACCTCAATCAAAAAGCAGAAACGTTCTCAACACCCCCCAGAAAGAGTAAACTGCAAACATATGAAAATAGATATTTGTAAAAAAGAAAACCCCATTTGCAGACAATAAAAACAATTCGTGAGGCACAAAGCTTCGGACAGCTACACTGATGGGCGCCTCCGAATTCCCCACCTTAATCAACTATACACAAAAAACATACTGATCGAAAATGATTGAGGGGGGTTGGGGACGGGCTACAGTATTAAAGCTCGGAGAAATTTGGGGCACTACCCCTTAAAAGAACGAGGAAAAACAAAATAAAAGCATGACCCACATGATCATTACTTTTATCTTCCCCAAAATTACAACACGCGCACATAAATAACACAAGTAAATTCAGTGAAAAGGGTCTCATAAAAAGGCCCTTTTCTGGGTTTGCTTTAAACAAAAAGAAAACCAGAAGAAAGGGAATCAAATTAAAAATCAATACCTGAGGAATCGGAAAGCTGAACCGAAGGAGACGCTGAACCAGAAGAATGTTCAAACTTCAAATTCAAACCAGGACACACAAACTCAAAGTAAATTAGATTAACTGAAACAAGAAATTAGCATAATTTGATAATTCTGTGTGCTCAGATTCTTGTGGGTGTTTATGTTGGTGGTGGGGGCAGCTCTTTTTCCCTCTTCTTGATTTCTAAAAAAAACCCTTACGTGGATTTGACTCACTGTGGAGACGTGCAGAGAAGAGACAAAACACTTGTTGAATTGAATCAAGCAATAATTCTCGGCCACTATTGCTCTGTGTATTCTAACTTTTTTTTCAAATCGGGTTTGCGGAATTCGCGCGCCGGTGGGGAGAATGGCTCTGGAAAAGGGGAATGTGTTGAATAATAATCCTAAATTTAATAATAATAGTAGGAGGGAACCAATTCGATCCTTTCGTGTCATTCATCTGAAATTTGTCTCATTTCCGTAATCTTGTGATTTTTCTTCAATCAAGGAAATTGTCCGATTAAGTTCTACAGTGCGTGTCATTATTATTGAAATGGAAAAAAGAAAGGATTTTTATTTTTGTATTATTAGGGTAGTGGTAGCAGAGGCGAGTCTACCTTCCATCCTTCCCTCAGTTTATTTTGGCTATAGCGGGAAATGAAAGCTATTGGACTTTTTGGCTCCAGTGAGAATTAACTGCATGTAATTTGACAAAAATAACACTGTGGGTATAATGATTTATGAGCATTTAAAACGTTCAGTCACCTGTCCGCTTTGCTTGGTTGGTCAGTTTGCCGGCGAGCTCTGCCACTCAGGTTTTAGGCTGCAGAATGTGTTAGCAATTTTTTTTATACAATTGAAACATACTCCGTCCTTATTTTTCAATTGTCTTTCTAACCAATATTATATAAACTAAGAAACATAATTATTATTACACAATGGATCCTGTTTGGCGAAACAGCTAACTCAAAATTAGCTTTTTGTGAGACAATTTAAGAAAATTAGCTTATTTAAAAAGACAAAAATAACTTTAAACAATGTTCAATCAGCTCTTTTTAAAACCACTGCAAATAGCAGCATTTTGAATTTTACTTTCTAGTATCTTAATACTCTATTGATACGGCATATGGCGAGAATGGACATCGACCCCGTTCTCCCTCCCCCTCCCTCTCCTCCTGTCCCTGCCCCGTCGGAGCCCTCGTCGAAACCCCCTGAGTCGGCGGTGCCGCCTCCTGTCATTAAACCCACATATCGCAATATTACATTTTGGACGACACTTCCTCAAGTTACGGATACCAAGCCTCTTCGCGATCATTCTTCCCAAGATTTGGTTGGAGGAAATCCACTTCTTCCTATAATTACCTTTGATGACATCGCCATTGATCGGCTCTACATGCCTCTCAAAGATGCACTGATTGTGAAACTACTTGGAAAACGAATTGGTGTAGTGTTGCTTAAGGGCAGTTTAACCCGTATCTGGAAACTTAAGGGAAGTTTTGAGATCATGGATATTGAGCGAGGTTATTTTCTTATTAAGTTCGATCACACGGCTGACCGGGAAGTGGCCCTTTTTGGAGGTCCTTGGTCAATTTTTGATCACCATCGTGCAGTCTTTCCTTGGTCTAAGGAGTTTGTCCCATCTTCGAATGTTGACAAAGCAACAGTTTGGGTTCGTTTTCCAGGCCTCAACCCTATATTCTTTAATGAAGATGCTATTATGCTTATTGCGAAACTGGTCGGACCTCCTTTGTGTGCTGACGTCAATACCAAATAGATGCATCGCGGGCAATTTGCTCGTGTTTGCGTGGAAATGGATCTTTTGTGTCCGATTATTGGCAAGGTCATGGTGGGTTCGGAATGGCAGTTGGTGGCTTAGGAAGGTCTCCATGGTATTTGCAATAGTTGTGGCATGTTGATGCATGGAGGTAATTCATCTTGCAATTGTAAGAAAGTTGGTGGAGAATCCTCGACAACTGAAGCAAAGGAATTATCGGTGAAGGATGTCGCTTCGCCAGAATCTAATTTGGGTAAGGGGGCTGAAGTTTTGGAAGGTGACAATAATTTTGCGGAATAGGATACTCCAATTATTGGGAATTAAGTCCCTTGCAAATAAATCCGGAAGTAAATCTCAAAGTAAGTTTGGAAAATTCTCTATCCACCTTGCCATGATGAGCAAGTTTCAACCCATGGGGATTGGATTACCGTCTCCCGGCCGCCGCGGCCTCCATGCAAAGGAAAAAATTTGTATGGTTCTAAATCTGCTGTGAACGACTGTGCTAGCAACATCCGGCTACATGATGGTAAATCTTTGGTTCAAACAGATTCTTCCAGTATTCGGTTTGATACTAATTCACTCTTTGATATTGGTTCAGAGGAGACTGAGTTAGACAACCATAAAAAAATGAAAGGTAAACGTCTTTATACTGTCGGAACTAAGGCTTCTACTCATCCTTCCTCTTCGAGTAACAAGTTTAAAGCCCTGACCTGGGGCGACAATGCTGTGGAGTCTGAATCCAGATGGGATGGGGATGGTGATGCTCTTGCCACTGTTTCCTCATGATTGAATTCCAATATTTAGTGTCCTTGCATGGAATATATGTGGCGCCATGCATAGGAATACAATCGCCATTGATGGATCTACTTCGTTCGATGGCTCCCTCTGTCCTTATTATTATGGAGCCACGGGGCTCTTTTCAGTGAGTTCGAAATATGTTGTATAGATGCAATTATAAAGAGCTTCATATGAATGAATGTATTGGCCAATCTGGGGGATTGTGGGTACTCAAACGTATTGGTATTCTGGTAGCTTTAACTATTGAAATGATTCAGCCGAGAATCATCACTTTAAGTGCCACCCAAGGCTTCGCCTCCTGGGTGAGCAATTTATGCTAATTCATGTGCTCATGAGCGCCTGGAAGATTGGAATCAAATGAGACAAATTGGTAACATGATGAATGGTCCTTGGTTGGCCATAAGGATGGCAATCGGACCCGAGAACCGACCCGAACCCAACCCATTTAGCTCGGTTCGGGTCCTCCTTTTCGGGTCTTGGATCGGGTCTGGGTCGGGTCCATTTTAGTTTTTCGGGTCTGGGTCGGTTCTTGGTCTGGAGGTAGACCCAACCCGAATATTTTAGCTCTGTGTAAACCCTAGATATGCCATATGACAGCAGCCTCTCTCATTCATTTGAATATCGCGATTCTCACAACTCCTCCGCCTTCCCCACCGCAGTTCACAATCTGCCATCCCCCGTCAGTCTCGCCACTCCTCCGCCTTCCCCACCACTCCTACGCCCTCACCACCGCCAGTTCGCCGCTCCCTCCGACCCTCCCCCACCAATCCGGTGCAGGCTCGCTCAGTCGCTCGTCCCCTGCAGCCCTGGTTCACATTGCTACTCGCGTCGCCGGTCCATTGGCTCTTCCTCTTCCCGTCGCCCGCCTGTGAGTCCTCCTCTCCCACTCAAGTGTCGTCAGTCGTTTGTTGAGTGCATTCCTCCGCCTGAACGCCTTTGCTCACCCACTATTGGCTGCGAAAAGAGGTAATTATAGATTTCTGCATTCCTCCGCATGAGTGCATTTCTTTGGCTATAATTATAGATTTAGATGGATTTAGTTTAAATTATTAGTTTAAAATTGACTGTTATGATTAGATATTTATGGATGAAATGTGAAAGATAAGAGCTATCTACACATAACACATTAGCCCTATTATAATGTCCATGTCTTTTATATGGCACTATCTATTTAATGTTGTGTGTTTTTTACTCGATATAGTATTGTAATTGAACCCATTTATGGATCTTTAAACTTATGTGTTACCAGTGAAGAACTATGAATATTAATATGGCCGATATGGAGATTAGAAATAAGAAATGGCTTTTGAATTGAAAGTGGGATCTAATATAAGATATGCTTTTGACTAGGGTGTACTCATAACACTACACAGGTAGCAGTTGAATTATAGTTTACACTGTTATGAAATTTATGCTCGTTGACTTACTTTGACAGATTGTTCTGTATATTTAAATTGCACAGTTATGAAATTGATATGTTTGAGTTTGTGTGAATTATTTATAGATGGAATCCAAAGGAGGGAACAATGCTCTTTCTGTCCCTTCAGACGAGAGTATTCAAGGAAGCATGAATGTAGATAGGCTTAATCATGTTTAACTAATGGAGTTAAATATCATTTTCTGCAAAAAATGGCAAAGGATATATTGGCCATTCCATTGTCTACAGTTGCGTCTGAGGCAACTTTCTCTAATTGTGGAAAAATTATTAGTCCTCATCGTAGTAGGCTTAATCCTTCTACTTTGGAGGCATTAGTTTGTGGTCGGCGTTGATTGTGGAACGAAAGAAATGGTAAGTTAATTTTATAATCTATTTATACTTTTGTTTATAATATTTTATGATTGGTTCATTGTTATGATATTATTTTCTATTCATTCAATAGGTGGTGAGTCCGGTGACTTGAAGGGATGTCCTACCATTGTTGATGAAAAAGAGGATAAATGAAGATGTAAATAAGGTAGCAAATGAAAATTTATGCTACTACTCATTTATTTGAGTTAATTTGAATTCTTTCTAGAACTTATTGATATTGTTACATGCTTTGAAATTTAAGTATTCAAGTTCTTATCTTAGTTGGAGAAATGGATGGCTGAAGAAATTTCAAGCTTGCTTCAAACCTTGAAGAAGAATCAAATTTGCTAGTATCTATTTGGATTTTTTTATTGTAACTTTTTAAATGATGTACTGGAGTTTATTGTTTTGCTCATCGTATTTGCATGTTGAATTTCCTCATTTGATTTGCATGTGTTGTTAGAACATATTGTATGATGTTGTTTGTGTTATTTTTTTGTTGCTGTCGTGTTCTTTTTGCATATATTTTGGTGCTGTTAGAACATACTCCAGATGCTGTTGTGATTGTTTTGTTGCTGTTGCTGAAGTTTTTTTTAAAGTTTTTTCGGGTCTTCGGGTCGGGTTGGGTCCAGATGCCGGCTTGCTGCTCATTTTTCAGGTCCACGGGTCTGGGTCCGGGTCCTATCGGTTTGGTTCTGCTCGGGTCCAAGGAGTAATATCTCGGTTCTGGGTCGGTTCTTGGGTCCTTAAATTTTTCTCGGTTCGAGTCTTGGGTCCGGCTGGACCCGACCCATTGCCATCCCTAATTGGCCATTGGGGACTGGAATGATGTGTTGTATATATCAGAAGTTCAGGGAATGGCATACGATGCTCGCAGATGCCAAACTTTTCGAAATATGCTTGATGACTGTGAACTCCATACAATTTATTCGATTGGTGATGCGTTCACATGGCAACATAACAATTCAGGTGGCCCGCTAGCTCACAAAAGGCTCGACCGGGCTGTAGCTAATGTTGCTTGGTTAAGACATGTTTCCTAATTGATACGTTGAAGTTCTTCACAGGCGGTCGTCGGATCACAGTGGCTTACTACTGAGATGTTGCCGCAGGATTGGGGACCATGGACTTCTCATCCATCTTATGTTCATGTGGTAGATTCGGCCTGGCATAATAGTGGCCAAAGTATTCTTGAATAGTGCAATGAAGTTAAAGAATCAACCCGCATTTTAATACCTATATTTTTTGTCACATCCGGAAACGCAAAAATCGATTATTCCGCCGACTTGCGGGGAGTAGAAGAGCTTTGATTAATATAGATTAGGCCTTCCTAATGCTACTGGAGGGCAAACTTTTGCAAGATTTAGATGTAGTTTTGAAACAAGAAGAAATGTTGTGGGCTCAAAAATCCAGGGATAAGTGGCTTCGGCATGGTGATTAAAACACCCGCTATTTCCATGGCCAAATGCTGATTCGGACAAGAGAAGGGCAATTGATGGGCTGGATATTGAAGGACAATGGATAATGGATGATTCGATCATTCGTAATCATGCCACATCACATTTCAGCACACTATTTGCGACATCACCAAGGCCCCTAGTGTCGAATAGCGCCATTTCCCATCTCTCAGGTATGGAGGGTGCTGCAGATCTTTCCAGAGGAGTTGATAGGGATGAGGTTGAAAATGATGTCAAGGAAATTAACAGCCTATCTGCGCCTAGTCTTGATGGGCTGCCAACTCTTTTTTACAAAACATACTGGTCATTAGTTGGAGAGGATATCATTCAATTTGTGCAAGATGCAACACACAATGAGATTTTTGATCATGCATTGGCATAGACATATATGTGTCTCATCCCTAAGTTGGACATTCCCAGTGAGATCTGCCATTTTCGGCCTATCAGTTTATGCAACGTCAGTTACAAAATCTTAACCAAGGTATTAGCTAATCACCTTTATCCTCTTCTCCAATCTTATATTGGTCCCTATCAGTCTGATTTTTTGCCAGGACAGGGAACTGTTGGGAATGCTATTATTCTTCAAGAAGTCTTGGCGGCTTTTAGAAATAAACAGAGACGTTCTCAGGCCATTCTACTCAAGGTGGATCTTGAAAAAGCATATGACAACATTCAGTGGGACTTTTTGGAGAAATGCCTCTAGGAGATGGGTTTGCCTTCGGATTTCATCCGCATTATCTTGTTTTGTGTCCGCTCTCCGAGATACTCCATTATATGGAATGGTTCCCTTCTGTCACCTTTCTCTCCGGCAAAATGAATTCGACAAGGGGATCCACTGTCTCCATATCTCTTCATTATTGTGATGAAATGATTATCAAGAACCATCTGTGCGCAAGTTTCAGATGGCAAGTGGCGACCTGTGCTTATTATCCGTTGAGTGGCACCATTATCCCATCTAATGTTCGCAGATGATCTATTACTCTTCTCTGAAGCTTCTCTGGATAGTGTACATTGCATGGACGATGTTCTTAATGATTTTGCGGGGCAACCAGGCCTCAAGATAAACCACCGGAAGTCTATAGCGCTCGCTTCCGCCCGGGTTCCTCAACAGGTTGTATAGGAGCTCTCGTCCATATTAAATATGAATTTTGCATGGATATAGGCAACTATCTTGGCTTTCCAACATTTTCTGGCGCTCCATGTTCTCACCATTTTGATTTCTTGATTGAAAGACTACATATGAAGATGAACTCCTTGAAATGAGGACTACTCAATAAGGCGGGGCGCCTAACTTTGGCTCGGGCAGTTTTGTCGTCAGTGGTCACTTATCTCATGCAACTGATGTGGTTTTCGGAAGTCACTTGTGATAAAATTGATCAAGTGATCCGTCCCTTCTTATGGAAAGATGGACAAGGACATGGCATCCACATTGTGAAGTGGGAGAAAATTGCTAAGCCTAGGGAGAGGGGTGGTCTTGGTTTGAGGCAATGTAGGGACATGAGTATCGCCATGTTGGGCAAATTATTCATGGATGTCATGACTAATTCGCCAAAGGTCTAGAAGGTCCTTATCAATACTAAGTATGGTTGTGGAGGAGGGTTTTTTCCGCAAAGGTTGGCAGCTTCATCAATATACAGAGCTCTCCTGCAGGTGGCTCCATATTTCTTGCAGGGACTTCGGTTATGACTGGAAAATGGCAAGAGCAACTTTTGGTACAGTAAGTGGCTGCCAAATGGGTGCATAGCTACACGTGTTCCCTACGTACACATTTCGGATACACTTCTACGTGTTTGTGATGTGTTTGTGGAAGATAGATGGTGTTGGTAGAAACTTACAATTATACTCCCTCCCGAAATTGTTGAGGAAATTTACAAGTATGAGCCGATACTTTACATGCAGTTGTTGCTGATCGACTATGCTGGATGGGGGAACTAAATGGTCAATACTAGGTTGCATCAGGGTATAAATGGATTTTATCTTGTCGGGGTCTTCGCATAGAATGTTTGATCTCATGGACATGGAAGCTCCATTGCCCGCCCAAGATTAAATTGCTCATGTGGTTAATTGTTAATAATGCCCTTCCAACAAATGCCTTGAGGTTTCAAAGAGGTATGGCTTCCTCGCCATCATGTGCTATCTGTGGTGTGGTAGAGAAAGATAGTTCACATCTTTTTTTCAAGTGTGAATGGGCAAAAAGCACTTGACACCGCCTACGATGTTATTGACAGCTACCACCACGTCTCTGTAGCTGACCTTCCTTATATCTTATATAGCTTGTGGAGGACGTGGTCGGGAGGTCACTTGGCTGCGTTATGGACCATTTGATAGGGTTGGAATGTTTTCTGTATGCGCGGGGATGCGGTTAATAGCTTTATTGCTATGTGTAAAGCGCGATCTCTTGGCCTGATTATGGATAGGGCCTTTACTTCATATTGATGGTAGTTCTCTTGGGAACCCAGGGCCGCTGGTTTTGGATGAGTTATTCGCACAGGAGATGGCCAATGGGTAGAGGGGTTTTCGGGCTCCATTATAAAATCTAATTTGATGGCAGAGCTTGTTGGGATATGGAGAGGTATTCATGTCCTTCATCAAAAGGGGTGATAGAAGCGACTTCTTTCTCAGACTCTCAAGAAACCGTTCGACTCATCCAACAAGGTGTCCCGAAGGTCATTTATTATTTCCTCTTTTGAACAATATTATTGAGTTCCTGAGACTTCGGCCTGGATACAAGTGGAGCCATATCCTTCGCGAAGGCAATATGGTTGCGGATATTCTTGCTAAAAGGGGTGCAAAGTTCTTGGAGTTTTTCACCGCTTGGGCTTTTCCTCCGGACGACGCTCGGGATTGTCTTGCTGCTGATGCTTTGGGAGTCTAGTTCCCTCGGTTTTAAGTTTTTGTTTTTTTTCTCTTTCTTCCTCCTTCATGTTGTAGTATTTTTTAGCTTTCTCTTTTGCCGACGTTTTAACGTTACTGTTATCCAAAAAAAGAATACACTATTAATACTATTATATTTGTACACAAAAGTTTAGTAGAAGTATTATATTTTTATTGTACAAGAAAAAAGGTTGCCACGAAATTTTATGCTTCATCCGTTTTAGTAATGTTCATTAGACTATGTTAATATATATTTTTATCATAGTTATACAAATTAAAATATAATTAAATTGGATCTTGTTAGCGTCTTGTCTTGTAATTTTTAAATGTTGAACTTTTAAAATTTTTATTTGACCGAACTTGAGTTATTAATAGTTTAAACTGTGCATTAGATTGCACACCGAGTGGAGCTGTAGCGGAAAAAAAAAAGAAAAAAAAGAGGAAGTATTTGAGATATAATAAAATCATATTTTTATAGGGATCGGGAGAGGTATGATTCGCTAAAGTGCCTAGTGAGTAGCGGATCCGATTCGCACTATTTCAAACGGCCTTTATTGATATTTTAAGAAAAAAAAGTGGTAATTCATATTATATATATATATATATATCAATTTTCAGACTCTAGTGATAATGCCTAGTCTTTTTTGTACAATTGGCGCCAAAGTGTCTACAAAGGGTGGTAAACCACGACCGACACGAGACCAAAGAGGAAAAAATAAAAATAAAAAAATAAAAAAAATCCTACATAACTGAGGAATTTTGTTGCTGATGCTTTGGCCTATATGCTTAGTTAAATAGTTATAACTCTTATTCTTGGAGAAAGGAAGTATTTTTTATTTTTAAAAAATAGTTTAATTCGGCAATTTTTTAATAAAAAAAGTGGTATTTTTGTTAGAAAAATATTTAAATTCAACTATTATATAAATAAAGTTAGTGATATAATGCTTTATATATTCAAATTCAAAGGAACAAAAACCACATATCTATACCTAAATTGCACCAATTGACCATTTAAAAAAAAAAGAAAGAAAAGAAAAGAAAAAAAACCATCGTGGATGAACAAATGCCAGATATAGGAGAGAAATCAATGTAAGATTGTGGAAGAGGCCGGAGCTACGACATCAATAATCAATATCACCAATGAACTCTCGGGATATGTCATCACCGGCCAAATTTGAAAGAGCAACAACATTAGAGTTAGTGATGGAGAGCATATAGAGGATGAACAAGGGCATGAGGCGTTAAATCTGGTAATAGATAGAGTTGTTCAATTCCATATAAATAGGTTGGTGTTCCAATATATAATCAATGTGGGACGTTGTAACAAAATCCAATATAGTTGCAAGAGATGCAACCTCTCATAGCAGGACAACCTTTAGCCTCTCCTCCCGTGCATGGCATGGTGCAAGCATTTAATTTCGGTCATTTTTTTTCTTCTAAACCAATAAATTCTTGTACTTATTAGTTTTATAACCTTGCATTTTATATATAAAAAAAAAGTTTACACGCCAATGAAAAGTATTAATGTTATACCCCAAATACAACATGTACTGTAAATTAATACGTATATTCTTGTTAGTCCAACAAATAATTGGCCCACAAGTTGAGGCCCATTACATATCGACCCAATTGATAGTTCGTACCACATTCTGCATAAGAATTATCGAGCAAAAATAAGAAGACGGACAACAAATTGGCAATTCCCGAAGACTGAAGTCAGAAGATGTTAAGAGATCGTGGTGTCGTGACTGGAAGCAGGGCATAAGGCAGGAGTTTTGACGGCTTACAAATAGGTGAAGATGATCTTCATTGCAGACAGCTCAACTCATCTGAAGAAACCGCACTTCACATATTTTCATTTGTTTTCATTCTTTCGTTCTGTATTTCCATTCCTTTACGGCTTTCTTTACATTTCTGTAATTTCCTTACCATTGTTGTTTTCTACTTCTTGCTTTCCAGTTCAGTCCCATTCTGTAATTCGCTACGTTGTTTCAATCCCAAATAAAGGTTTTACAGCCTCTACAAGTTTTTGGTATAACAATATTGTTTATAAAGAAACTCCTTAAAAGTTGTAAATATTAGTACTACATAGAAGTATTATTTTCTATCATAGTAATCACCAATTGGGGTTTGCACAGGAACAATATTGGTGCAGATATTATACTCCCTCCGTTTTTATAAGATTTGAAACATATGAATAATCATTACTATTCACATTGTAATTTTGATTTAATTTTTAATACAGTTATACTGTATAAGATAAAATATAGTCAAGTGAGATCTTGTTAGATTCGTTTAATCGCTTAGTTTTAGAATATCAAATTTTTATAATTTCTATTTTTATAAAATTTGAGATATTAAGTGTAAAAAATATTCATTGAATTGCGTGAAAAACATGAATGTTATAATTTTTTAAAACCGGACGAAGTATTTAATTGGACATGTTGGAGTATCATGATTCATGTACGCAACCACATTTAGAATAATTAGTGAAATTTATGAAGCCATCCATCCCCATCGAAAATTGAAAGAGAAACGTCTTAATTAGATCATTGACTTTGTAATATGCTCATGAATTGACATTATAAACTATAATATCCTTCTAAGAATACTGTTCGATCGTCGATGCTTCCATGTTCCATCTCTGCACTAAATTTTGATACTATTAAACATATACTAATATACTACCCCATTTTTGTGAACGTGAAACGTTTGATTTTTTAATACTATTCACGATTCAGCTTTAATTCACCTTTTTTATGATAGTTATATAAGAAAAAACATAGTTAAGTTAAATCTTGTTAGAATCATATTTTATTATAGTTTTAGAATATCAATTTTTTTTTTTTATAATTTTTACTTGTACACAATGTGAGTTATTACTTGTTAAAAATATTCATTAGACTGCATGTGCAGAGTAAGTGTTGCATATTAATGCTCAATGGAAATAGAGGAAGTACTAATATATACTATTTTCTAATTTTTGTGATGCATTTTAATTTTTACAATGTTATGTACAATATGAGGTATTTTAATTTTTTTTAAAGAATCGATATATACTGTATTACTATATAAAATAACTCTTCTACATGCATCACATTCTGCTAATTAAGTTTAATTTAGAAGTAAGACTTGATTCAAGTGGTCATATTCCCCGTCTTTTAATAATAGGTTGGAGATGTTCGATTTCCACCCAGCCCCTTATCGCTCTTTATTCCCCTTTATAATTTGTGTGGTTTGGGCCCCCACATACATTTGTCAACACATATGTGTCAATGTGTACCAAAAAAAAGTTTAATTTATCCATTTATCTGAACATATGAATATATATCTAAATTTAATAGCAACATTTATCACTTTATTCTAGTAATTTACGTTTTAATAGCTAAATTTATTTTTTCTTTTTTCAAAAAAAAGGTGAGAATCGAACCCTAATCATAAGATTGGAAGATAAGAACTTTGGCACTAAGATAATTTCCTATCCCCAATTTACTTTTTAAGTTTGATTGGTGCTACTTAGAATTAAAATAACTTAATTAATAAACCGAATCCAAACATTATAGAAAATTTAAATTCATATTTACATGATTTAGTTTATAATTATTACTACTATGGAATTAAACTAAAAATAATCTTATTTTTTGAAAACAAAATTGAGAATATTTTGATATTTAATTTTTATTTATTTTTTAAAATATTATATTGATAAATTAAATTTAATCAATTAATTATTTAAATGATTTAAATATTAGATTAACTCTACTTATTAATTCAATCAATCAATTAATCAAGAGTAGTATTTCAAAGTGGATTTGCACGTCTTCCCTGCCTGAGAATTAGGCCTTCCCCAATGGTGGGAAGGTGGTGAGGTGGAGTGTGTAAATACCTAAACTTTAAGTATTTAATCATTGGGGAATGATTGGAGTAGAAAATGGGGTAGCAAATTTGCTACCCGGTATTTCATATCAAAAGATGTGCCTCATATATATTTTTTTTATTTTATTTTTAACTTTGTTGTGCTAGTTGATCGCCATCTTGAATTATACCTCATTTATTCTTTTCTTTTTTTCATTTTTTTTTGTTTACTTCAGCATTTCATTATTTATTTATTTTTTGTTGCCCTTCAAATGGCGATTCTACAATTTTAATTTTTTTAATTTCAGCATTTTTAATTATTTTTTAAAATAATTAAAATAACTAAAAAATATTAATTATTTATTATTTATCTAAATATTAGATTATATTTTATAGTTGTATTAAATTAAAATATAAATGGTATAATAAATATAATAGTAAGTGGGTCCCCTAAATACCTACTTTTTGGGTATTATTGTTGGGGAAGAGTTTTATTTATAGGTAGAGGTATTTAACTTTTGAGCTGTCGCTTATGTGACACCTAAATAACTGAAATTGAGTATTAACCATTGGAGAAGGCTAAGCACCTAAATATCTGAAATTGAGTATTAACCATTGGAGAAGGCCTTAAGTTATGCATGCTAGCTGCTATGGCTTATATATATTGCCAACTCGGTGCTCCGATCCAGTAGTGTAATTTCCTCGGCCAAATATCGGCGGCATTTAATTTGTCGGACTCGCCACTTTGCAGAAGTACTCCCTCAAAACTTTTGGACACGCAGTCCAATGTATTGGTTTAACAGTTAATACCTTAAAATGTAGAGGAAAAAAATTATAAAAAATATATATTTTAACCCTACACGACTAGATGAATCCAACAAGACCGAACATGACTATATTTTTTGTTTATATAATTGTGCTAACATTAGGTTAAAGCTGATCAATGAACAGTGTCAAAAATCAAAATGAGAAAATACAAGTGGGATGTTAATTAATTATAATTATATGCGGGGAAAGAAGGAATGGATGAGGAGTGGAGGGTTTTAATTTGCCGGCAGCTGGGCCTCGGAGGACAGATTGGCTTCACCCTCCACTCCACTGGACTCGTAAGTAACAACAATATGCATGGAATGGAAGGAACATGGGATGATCGTGGACGGCGGTTTGGCTGGGCTGCTTCGTTAGGATGGCTTTCATTTGATTTTAAAAATATATGTAGGGTGGGCTTTTGATTTTAAAGGCCCGTTTAGAAACGGGTTGACCCAATCAGGTTTGGCCCGTTTGGGGCGGGCTGGCCCGTGGGCTTCTTGAATAATACTAGTATGTATACTATCAATCAATTTTTGTCTTGGTCCTTATTAAAGCCCTAACCTAACAACTCAACAACGGCTGTTCTCAAATCCGCGTTCTACCTTAGCAGCTCCAATCTCTCGCCAATTGCCGCCGCACTCACTCCTCAGCCCACCGCCATCGCCCGTCGCCACCACCTCTGTGACGCCACGCCGCCGCCGTTCCTCCCTCCCTCCGCTTGCTATCAACCGGATACAGCTCGCCACTCGCCCGTCGCCCTCCGCTCACCACCTCGGAACCACCGCTACGAGCCTGTGACACCCGCCGCCAACACCGTCACCATCTCACTGTAAGTTTCAATTCCTTTTGAAATTAGCATTCTTTAACATTATTTAAATTTGAAATTAGCGGCTCTATTGATTCTTAAAATTTTCGATTCTTAATTTAGTTGTTTTGACTTGTCAAGTGAGCTAAGTCCGATTTCCTTAAAAGTTCTGAGTTAGAGTTTGAAATTCAAATACTAGGATGGGCTAGATAAACAACATTAAGTTTTAAGTTTTGTTAATTAGCTTGATATTGTGCTGGATTGTAGGATTTACAGATATAATCACAGAATGACGCGGGTACTGATTTCTTGCAATAAGCATTGTGAATTTTACAATTGTTGGAGGTTCTAACAATGTTAGCTGCACTATTTATTGTTTTTCTTTGGTCTGTGTTAGCCAAACTATTTAGACTTCATATTACTAGCTTGCACTCATTTGAAATTTTGGGTGTCTAATTCTTCGGAGTGAGTCAGTTGTGATCATGAATGCAGTAAAAGAATACTTGCCACCCTTTTCTAACTTGGTGTTGAGCATTCATGAATTTGACAATACGTAATTCATAACATGATCATGAATGTCTAATTTGCAACTAATGAGGCTCATACCCATCTTTTTTATTTTTATTTTTTTTAAAAAAATATTATTTTATTAAAAGCCATCGGGCATACATGCAGACCCACATTTGGGGCGGGTTGGGCCTGAGTATTTTAAGCTCGCCCTGTTTAAACCTGCAAAATGTGGGCCCCTGCACGGGCCGACCCATTTCGCCCACCCATTTCGACAGCTCTAATCTTATGGTTTGGGGTTCGATTACCCATCCGACCTCCTATCTATCCCTTTTATCTCTTTGTAATTTGTATGGTTTTGGGCTCATACCATTGATTTTCTTGACTTCAACTTTGAAAAAAAAAAGTAGATTACTATTAAATAAACCTAATAAGAGGCTGTTAGATTAGAAATATGAAAAGGAATTAATTAATTAATAACGTAGTATATTAATTAAAAGTGCAATTTTTCTGTTAAATTCCATTTGGGCCAGTAATATTCACAACCTTCATATCGTGACCGTGTTAGTATTTAGGGGATTAATGGGGTTACTAGACTTTGCCCCTCCCTCCAAAACTTATTTTAGAGTCAACCACCCCCACTTGGAAAAAATAGAGTTTACCCCCCCTAAAAGTTTAAAACTCTAACCACGTTTAAGAGTTAATAAAGTTAGTTTACTAATCTCCCAATTGTGAAATAACAAAAATACTGTGGTAAAGCCATACTTAAAACATTGGTAAAGAATGAGGATAACTGAGGTAACCATAACCGAAGAAGTGTGGTAAACAACTTTTTGGTTTTGAAATGACATAAATTATGGATTTTGGGGGAATAAAACATGTGGTAACGGATGAAGAAAAACGTGGTAACCGTCAATATGAAAGTGTGGTAAAACCATATTTAGAAACTTAGTAAAAAAACGAGGTTGAATTTGGTAAACATAATAAAAAAAAGTGTGGTAACCAATTTTGTTGGGGTTGAAATAACATTGATATATGGGGATTGAGGTAATAAAACAAGTGGTAAAGGACCAAGCATAGACGTGGTAACCATTAATATAAAAGTGTCGTAAAGTCATACTTAAAAATGTGTGGTAATAGAATGAGGTTGACTGTGGTAACCATGACCGAAGAAATATGGTAACCAATTTTTTTTGGGTTTGAAATGACATTAAATTATGGTGATTGGGTGGTAACGGACCAAACATAAATGTGGTAACTGTCAATATACAAGTGTGATAAAGCCATAATTAGAGACGTGGTAAGAAAACGAGGTTGACTATGGTAACCATAACCGAATAAGTGTGGTAATGTCCCAACAAAAATGTGGTACTCTATAATCTGTGCCAAAACACAGTAACAAAATTTGGTCGCATATGGTAATGTCCCAATGAGAAACGTGGTAATAAATTTAAAAATGTGTGGTAACTGGCCGATACATGTGGTTCACGAATTCTGATAACACGGTAAGTTGTATCGAATTGATGTGGTGACCATATAAATAGCGTTGTGGTAACAAATCTTGATAAGTAGTGGTAATGTATGAAAAACAATGTGGTAATGTAACGAGATAACCGTATGTGTCACGATACTTGGATTTGTTGTGCATGCTTATAGGTTTTTGTGCACATTCATATTGATGTGATGAGCTAATTAACGCCGCGAAATAAATAAAGGTTGCATATGGATTTATCACGAACTAATTAACGCTGCAAAATACATAAAGGTTGAATAGAGGTTGAACATCGAGTATTGTGCATACTTGCAATTATTGTGCACACTCATCGGTGTCGAATGAACCAATAAACGTTGAGACGTGTAGTGAACCAATTAACCTTGCGACGTGACATAAAGGTTGCATGTTGATAGTCATAGTCCATATGCATACTATAGGTTATTTAGTTCTATTGAACTAACTTTAAGTGATGAAGTATGATACAAAGATTGAGTTCTCGTAGTTTGTAGGATTAGTTGAATGATACAGTACTGGGAAAAGGATGTAATGGATGAGTCTCCTAAGTTGGGGGCATTATATGAGGAAACACGAATGCGATATGTATGAAAAACACGAAAACTGTGTGTGGTAACCCATAACTAATTAGTATAGTAAGCAATTCATAAGGGGTGTGGTAGTTGGTAATTAAGGAGCGTGGTAACAAACTATTAGAAGTGTGGTAAGAAAAAATGAACATAATGGCGGTATTTGGGACGGTCAACTAGGATTTGGGGATGTTGTAACCGTCAATAGTGAAGTGTGGTAAAATCATATGTAGGAATGTGGTAACATAGCGAGGAGGATTGTGGTAACCTTCAATATGTATAGTAGTGTGGTAAAATCACATTTAGGAACGTGGTAACAAAGAGAGGCGGATTGTGGTAAAATCCATTGAGAAGTGTGGTAACCAATATTATTTTTGATTGAACTAACATTAGAATATCAAATTGTGGGATTGAGATAATAAAACAAATGGTAACCGACAAAGTACAAACGTGGTAACCGAAAACCACAGTGTGGCAACCGAATTAATATGAGTGTGGTAACTACATATTTAGTAGTGTGATAACTAAATATGTGGGTTGAAATAAATTGAGATTTTATGTGGATGGGTTAATGAAATTTGTGGTAAGCAGCACACTACAAGTGTGGTATCCGATAATCTAAAGTAGTAACCAATTATAACATATTAAGGTAATAAAGTAATGAGGATCGTGGTAATAAAAAATTTCAATGTGTGGTAACTATTGGGACGGTCACGGGATGGTCATGGGACGGTCCTGGTGGACCTTCCCATTGTTTTGTCAATTTCAGAGAGTTCCGGACGGTCATGGGACGGTCCTGGTGGACCTTCCCAATGTTTTCTCGATTTCAGAAAGTTCCGGACGGTCGTGGGATGGTTATGGGACGGTCCTGGTGGACCTTCCCAATGTTTTGTCCATTTTAAAGAGTTTCGGACGGTCGTGGAACGATCCCAATGGTTTTGTCCATTGCAAACAAGGTTGTTACGGCGACCTATCACGGCGCGGCGCCTGTGGACCGCCATACAGCCATGGCGGTATGGCGGTCGCCATGGCGACAATATGGCGATAAATATATATAGATATTATACAAATAAATATAATTAATATTTAACATTAACTCATAAATATTTATAGTTGAGATGAATGATATATCATTAAGTTAACAATACTAATGCAAAATAACAAAATATTTTCAATTAAAATTATATAATTACGTCATTTAAAAAATAATAGAAAAATAGATTCAAGATATACATAACCCCTATATATACTGACACCCAGCACTTACACTACAATATGTATATACACAGTACCCTACAGTATATGTGGTTTAAAAAAATGGGAAAAAATAATCAAAAATAGGGTAGATGGACGCGGAATTGAAACGCAAATCAGAAAAATAAAAACACACAGATTTAAAGAAAGGGACACGCAATGAAAACCCATATTGGAAATTTGAGGGAAACAGAAAACTGCCCACAGAGGCGAGCAAGCTCACACAACAGAGATGAGTTGGTAGGCTCGGACAGTGGAAGCGACCAATTGGGATTTGTGGGGTAAGCTGTGCGAGCTGGGTAACGGCGGGAGGAGTGGGTAGCTTGAGTGAGAAGAAGAGAAATCGATTTGAAGCATATCACAACAGGTTAGGGTTTTTAACCTTTTCTAGGACAGGGCAGACCCGACCCGACCCTTGTAGGGTCTCTGTAGCGCTATTTTCTCGCTCTCTCAGCGTTGCAGTGGCAATAACTCGCCATATGGCGAGTCGGAGCTTTACGGCGGTCATCCTTGACCGCCACACCGCCATGGCGTCGCCATGTCGACGCCACGGCGACGCCGTAACAACCTTGATTGCAAAGAGTTCCGAATGGTCGTTTAACAAGCACAAATGCATATCTAACATGAAATTTCACTTAAGAATACCAAAATCTTATGGAATCACAACATCAAATTCACACAACGATTTCGATTCACAAATATACAACACAACATATAATGCATTCTCCTTGCTCATTTTCGTAAAGTGTTCAAACCCGGTGGCTTGAATTGCTTCTTTTTGCTCCACCATCCACCTCACCTCTATCTCATCCACCACATCTCTAAGGTACTTTGCCGAACACCTAGGAACTTGAAATTTCTTTTCTTTACCCACCTCTATGCATTAAACAACCAAAGCAAGATCAATATCAAAATCTATAATAAAATCGATAACTTTGATGCAACATACACATTCAATTGACAAATCCACAATGCCACATTGATCATGGGCAATTCCAATTATTTACAAATTCTACACCAAGGTGCTAATCTAAAATTGTGGTGAAAAATACATTATATATCCATTTGGGCATTTAATCGAACACATTGGTTGCACAATAAAAAAAACCAACATTTATACAACCATATCATGTGGGATTCACCCATTTCAACATACAAAACAACAATCACATTATCAAATATGTCACCACAAATCAAACTCACACAAATACTCCCATAAATTCACTTATTTCAACCCCCAAATTATTCCCCACATTATCAAACCTATCAACACAAATCAAACTCACACAAATTCCATATCAAATTTACAAACCCACACATTGCACAAAACATATTGCAACAAAAAAGATTGAAAAGAAACTGGAAGCACGAAACCGACCCTACCTTCAGTCACGATCGGTGTCACCTCCACGTTCGTCCTCTTCTTCGGTTTCTCCTTGCCCGCTGGAACTTTCTCTGACAACTTGGAATCGGTTTTCATGGCTCTCTTCTCTTCCTCGTTTTTGCAGTCTCCTCTCTTTTTTTTTTTTCTTGTAATTGCGGTAAGGCATGGTATTATTTTTGTAAAAGGGGTTTTAAGGGGTTTTTGGTGCCCTAGTGTGGTAATGTCTTCAATATATGTATGGTAAAGTTAGTTAGTTCTGTGGTAAAATAAAAAAACAAGTATGGTATTTTACAAATGGTAGGTGTGGTAAAATTATATTGGTGTGGGACTTGGAGATTAGATATTAGTGTGGTAATGAATGTACTATTTGAGTGGCAATATATTGAATGTTAGTGTGGTAATAGGTGTACTCTTATTTTTTCTTAATGATATTTTTTAGATGTTAATGACTAAAATATTAATTTTGGGGAAATTTCCCCGGGGGAGTGTTAAGTGTTGGTCAAAACTTAGAAGTTTACTCTAAAGTTTTTGTTGGGGGGGTGGAAACTTATTTTTTTTTTGGGGGGGGGGGGGGGGGGGGGGGTACTCTAATTTTCTGATTAATTATGGAGTTGGGGTAGGATTATTGGGCCCGGTTTGTGGGCTGAAATGTAATTATTTGTGGCCCAGCCAAGACTATTTTTCTTCTTCTTCTTCTTCTTCTTCTTCTTCTTCTTCCATGGGTTCCTGTATGTAAATGCATTTTTGGGGGTGTTGTACAGGGAACTCTTGATTCTTCCTTTTTTCCATAGAAGTTAGTTACCAGTTTCTGAGCTCCCTAATCTTATTCCTTTTGAGTTTGTGTTTAGTTTAAGGCTCAACCCAGATGTTATCTTAATGGGTAGAAGCAACGACCAAAAGCCAGCAATTGATTTGGACAAATTCGTCCGACTCCGATCAACACTTTCTTGGTTCAGGGAAAGCTGCTATTTGGCGGTCGAGACTCGTCAACGGCCGGCACCGGGCTCCGATCCATCTTAATTGTATCGACTGTAAATTCTAGTTTTCTTGATTTATGCGTATCTTGCTGCAAATCCCAATTCCTTTTACGTGATTGTCAGTTGATATCGATATTGATTTAAGATATCCGCTATAAGTTTTTGTCACTTTCTTTTTTTAGTTTATGTAGATTGGATTAACAGTTTTTAATTATTTGTGACGGGAATGAATTTCTGTGTTACCTGTAATTGTCTGGTCATTTATGAAGAACTTATGTAGTTATGGCCAGAATCCTCGGGGATTCAACGAGTTTTTTCTTTACTCTCTCATTGAAGCCGCCTTCTGATTTTACTTTTCCTGCATTGAGCCTGTTAAAAGTGGTTTCTGACATAGTTGTTGTTTACGATCACACCTCTCTAAAACGATTATGATCCTTGTAGGATCTTAAAATTAGTAAGATCTGGATAAGATCATAAATCTGGATAAGATCCCGATCTTAGTTATAGAATCTTACGATCTTATGGTCATACTCCCTTACACGCTTCTACGATCTTACGATCATACCCTGTTAAACGCATAAAATTTTTGTAGGATTTTATGATGTGTGATCAAAGTAACTTTTTTTTTTTAAATTTGAAACTTAAGAACTTGCACTCCTTATGTATGATGTGTAAAAAAATATAATATATGTGTGTGGAAATATTTTATGTTTAATTGTTATGTTTCTGTACTGTATTGTATTAATTAACTTACAAGATTCATAAACACACGAAACAATGTTTTTACTTGTTAGTATGCATAATTGAGTTTATCCATTATTGTAATTTCATAAGATCTTAGGATCCCGATTCGATCCTACGATCCTGATCTTGCAAAGAGAAAAACGATCCCATATAGGATCCCGATCTTAACAACCTTGGTTTATGATGAACTCTTTAGTTTACCATTTTTCATTTTTTTCAGAAGTCTTTTGGTCATTCTGAGGAACTGTGTGATCGAATTTGGGAGGATAGAATGGGTGAGGGTGAGGCTGAGGATAATCTGAAGTCAAAGGGGGTAGTGTTTGTGACTGTCGGAACAACTTGTTTCGATTCATTGGTTAGAGCTGCAGACACCCAGGAGGTTAAGCAAGCATTGTTTAGCAAAGGTTATAAGCATCTCGTCATTCAGATGGGTCGGGGTACTTATATTCCTTCAAAGGTTATGCAATGTTACTTCTCTTTTAACTTACTCATTCTATCAGCATTTTCTGTCGTAAAACTTTTCTTGATTATGTAGCGCCTACAATGAATTTAAGTTCTATGGCGATTGAATGTTAGATACTGATGAAGATAGAGAATCAGATATTCACGCTTTTTTGAAATCGGATACGCTTTTAAGCATGAGTATTTGCATGTATAGTTAACTCCTCAGATTGTGATTGGGAGGCTTGGTTTCTGCATTTTATGCTTTGATTTGATTCTTGAGAGTATCTGTCTCAACACAGATGAATCTGAAGGCTCGTGAACTCTTTGCATGGGGCTGTCATATTTGCATTTCATTATCATATCTTCTTGACAATCTTAACATACTGCTATCTAATTTCAGTCTGTTGGTGGTGATGGATCCGTATCAGTAGATTATTTCACCTTTTCCCCAAGCTTAGCTGAGTATTTGAAGTCGGCATCTCTTGTCATCAGCCATGCAGGTTTTTAAGTCTTCTTTCCACAAAATCTACTCTTTTTCCAACACATTTTGTATTGTTGTCATGAAACCAGAATTAACTCATTTGTCAACAAGATAGTGAAATTCTACTTTGTTTTCCAGGTTCAGGAAGCATATTTGAGACACTACGGCTTAAAAAGCCCCTGATCGTTGTGGTTAATGAGGATTTAATGGACAATCATCAAAGCGAGCTGGCCGAAGAACTGGCCGAACAAAAGCACCTGTTTTGTGCTCGTCCCCTGACCCTTTACCAAACGATATCGACAATGCAACTAGGTTCTCTTGTGCCTTATGAACCTGGCAATGCAGCGCCAGTTGCCAAATTTATTGACAGGTTTCTAGGTTTCACCAGCGACTGATAATACAATGCAATCACTTACAATTTTTTCCATCACAAGAACCCTCACACTACTCAATTCTGTATTAACTGTTTTACAATGAAATGTTTAATTTCATAAAAGCCTTTCTCTGATTGATATCTTCATGTTTTGTTTTGTGTAAGTAGAATTCGTTTACAATAAAAGCTTCTAGTCACTGGGACTTCAGCCCAATTTTTCACGACAAAAACTGCAGGCAGTGTCAAGGAAATCCGAAAACACAGTAGCAAATTCTTCTTCACATGTCTGCATTTTGTAACTTTTGATGAAAAGGGGGACAGAGAAACCAATTGATACATCCTGTAGCATAAAATCATCCAGAAAACAAATACATGTAAGATCTTCACCGATTGTAAAAACGTCATTCAACACTACCATAAGTTATTTTGCAAATTCAGTTGCAATTGCATGAATGAGTCATAAAAATTTGTGGTATGGAAATTTTCATAAATGAGGGCCCTCGCTGAAATAGTGTAAAAAAGTCCTGAAATATGTAGTAGTCTGTCGCTGAAATGTATAGTAGACCGTCCCTGAAATGTATAAAAGTCTATCGCTGAGATGAGAGTAGGTTTGCGATTGTATGAATGAGTCATGGAAATTTGTGCGATGGAAATTCGCATGATGGAGGGCCCTCGCTGAAATTGCATAAAATAATCGCTGAAATATATAATATTCTGTCGCTGAAATGTATAGATGTTCGTCGCTGAAATCTATAATAGTCATTCGCTGAATTCTATATAAGTTCATCGCTGAAATAAGAGTGGGTTTTCGCAAACATAACTTAACCGCTAAAACAACCTAAAACAATGACAGAAACCAACAAAATAATGGGGAAGAGAATGAAAGCCGGTATCCACTAAATGAAATTAAGGAAATATGTCAAATTACTAAATTACCCATTACTTTAATCTTAGCCATCTAGCATAAAACTAAATCAAAGGTTGAAAGTCATCCGCAGTACATCATTCCAAAGTTGCCCGCAGTACCCTAACAAAATTGTAATAATAATAATAATAATAATAATAATAATAATAATAATAATAATAATAATAATAATATAAAAAACATTAGACTTTTTCAATAATAAAATATCTTAGATAAATTAAAAACACAACCTGATTTAAATTTAATTGAAAGATTACTCTGGCCGCCTTGTTTAATTTGCAGTTCATATGATTCCAATTCACTACATTCTTTTACTTTGCAGCATGTTGGGACGTTGATCCCTGATTGACCTTTGAATTTTTTTGGCATTGATCGTGTAGAATTGTACTATACTAAAGTGTTCGAATACAACGGATTCGGCCCCCTCTTACCCCAAAATAATTGTTTAAAAAAGAAAAAGAAAAAGAAGAAGATTACTCCTTATTTAAGAAATTTCCATACCTAAATAAATAAGGGAAAATACCTAAAAAATACCCCATTCCAAAAGAACTTACCTCTTTAATACCCCAAACAATTTTTCTTCCTCTAAACCCCCCAACCAAAAACAACAATTCCTTCAAGGTACATGGAGAGATAAAACTTTAAATTAATGACCATTTTACCCTTAAAACCTAAAATCAAAGAAATAATACCTAAAATCCATTCAAAAGAGTTTAACACTTCTCTAAAAAGTGCCCAAAAACACACCCCCTCTAAAAAATTGGTATCAAAGCATAAGTTGCGATTTTAGGGCTTATGGCTAATGACGGATTAAAAGATAATCAAAACGCAATTAAATTAAATGACAATATTAATTACGAAAAATTTTTAATAATTGATATTGAAAAGAAAAGGCTATTCAAAAACCAAACTAAAGATTGTAAGATCTGTAAACAAAATAAAATAAAAATCAAAAGAATAAAACTCAAGAAAAATAGAACTTTTAAAAATTATTGCAAACTAATCGTAAGATTAGAAGCTTTAAGACAACACTTAAAAACTCATGAATAAAATGTTAACAAATAAAAACATGGATATACAAAGAAGTCTTCAATCAATTGAAGCAAAACTAGATAAGTTAGAATTAATAGGAAAACAAAATAATACAAATCTTAAAGTAATATTAGAAAACCAAACATACTTATCAACCCAGTATGATAAATCATCCAGTGGAATGAAAAACTTATCTAAAACCATAACAACACTTCAATATGAAAGTTCTAAACTAGTTAATGATATCCCAAATCCGAGAAAAATCATTAACCATAGTGAGGAATTAAAACAACTACAAGATAAGGTTGAAAAACTTGATAAAGAGATAAAGGAAATTAAAAATATTGTTGAAAACAATATTGAAAATGTAAATGAAATGTGTAACAAAATTATAAAAATCATTAAAGGATAATGGAAACAGCTTTGAAAGAGGTTAAAGAAACAATAGAAAACTTTAAACAAGAAATTAATAATAAATTCAAAGAATTAAACAAAGAATTAGTAGAAATAAAGCTAAATGTTAATAATCTTCATAAGAAGATTGGCGAAATGACAGACCATAATAAAACAAATAATACAAATATTAGTCTAATTGACAAGAAAATAAAAGAGCTTGTAACAACTGAAATACTAAAGAAAAAAATTGATGATGTACATGTTCAAATGGAAAACATGAAAAAATATCAAGACCCTGCATTAAGAATAGCCATTGAAAGCATAGATGAAAAACTTGAAAGAATACAAGCTGTTAGAATACCTGAAGATAATACAATAAAACAACTAGCTGAACAAATTGCAAAATTACCTGCAGAAGCTAGAAGGAAAACTAAACCACAAGAAAAACTAAACTTCTGGGTTGTAAAACCAGACGAAAAATATTTACAAAAATGAGTAGGAGATCATTTTCTCTTACTAATGAATCCAAAAACAGTCTAGTAGAAAGAAGTAATTCTCAAAGGATTGAAAGCTCAAACTTTGAAAAAACCTTAATAGATAGAATGTTCAGAGAAAAAACCAAACTTGAAGAAGGGCCAACAATAATTGAAGAAATAATTGACCCAGATATTGAATTTGAAAACTTCAAGAAAAGAACATTAATCCAATTGGAACCAAGATTATTGTATGACCAAAGATTCCTTAATTGGAACACAGGATATTACAAATATCATTATACGGAACCAATAAGCTGTCTAAAAGATGACAAAAAATTAATAAAATTAATAAGCAATAATGAAGCAATCAGGCTTCAAAGACAAGGACAAAAATACATGCATATGGGATTAATCTCCATAGGAGTAAAAGGTTTAACTAGAAAAAACTTAGGGACTAAAGTCCTAATGACTGTTCTAGATACAAGGTGGACTAATCCAACCCAAGCTATCATAGGATTAATGGAAATTGATATGAACCCTAATGTGGGAGTATGTTATTTGGCACCAGATTATATGATACAAATAACAGATTTTATGAAGCATATCCAAATAGGAATTCAAACTGTAGGATATGAAGAAATGGAAACTGGTCACAACCTAATGGTATGTGTAGGCTTCTTAGGAAGAATCACAAACAATGGCCAAACCAGGCATAAAACAAAAATTGAAACTGTGGTAAGTATCATAGGAAGTGAAGGAGTAAAAATGATAGGACCAACTGAAATATCATCAGAAGAAAATGCTGGGAAAAATTGGGATCTATCAAAATTCTTTGAAAAACCAAATGTTAAAAATTTAACTCCAAAAAATGTAAATTACTTCATTAACTCCAGAGGAGAAACGTCAGTAAGGTTTAACGATTATGAAACTGCAAAACGACCAATAGATTTTACAGAAGAAGAAGGTCAGGAAAATGAATAGACAAATGAAAAGGTTTATTGTAGAAAAACCAGTAACAGATAACTATGTAAAATATGAAGGAAAACATATATTCCACCCTAGTGAAGATGAAGTGGAAAGAATTGCTAAAGACATTCAACATATTTGTTTAAAAACAAGAAAATTTGAAAACTTTAAGAAAGGAAAAATTCTAAATAAAAGAGAGTACCATGACAGGTATGAAAGAGTTTTCTCACAACATGTGCATTCTGCACTAACTAAAAAATTCAAAAACAAAGGAATATTACCTCATAATTGTCAAGATTGTAAAATTGATCTTGATAGAAGATATTCTGATAAGTTAAAACATATGATCCATTTAATAGAATGTCCAAAGCATAGTGGATATTTTGAGAATTGGATAGAAAATTATGAAGAAATGATAAGAGAAATATCAAAACTAAATGAACAAAAACAAGAATTAAAGGATAAAATGAAAAGAAAAAATAAAGAATGGAAAAATAATTTAGAAGATATTATTGAGAAAGAAGTACAGAAAAGATTACAAAAAATACAAATAAAAGAAGAACAACAAGCAGATATAGAAGCTCACTTGTTCTTAAAGGAAAACTCACCAGAAGTAGGACAAAGTTCTGATAATATATTAATGGAACAATATATGGGAGACCATATCTCCTTACATTCTGAGAGAACAAATAAAACAGCTAAAGAATTCATGAACAAAGATGTTGTCATGAAAAATACAGGAGACAGTATAACAAGAGTCCCTGGAACTCCCTTTGCCCCATACCAAAGAGGGACTGAGTGGAGACCTGGAACTAATTATACTGGAAACAATTCTAGACACTCAATCACACATGTTCATCCAGAATATCCTTATGGAAAAATACAACCTGGGATGATAACAAAACCTAGAGGAATTAGACAACCTTTAGAAAGAGGATATTATCATAACCCAGCAATATTAGAAGTAACAAATGTAAGCCCTCAAGAATGGGGCTCAGTAATTGCAAAATGGAAAAACATAGTTGTAGCTGATTACATCAAAAACAAAAATGATTATAATGATACAGCTGAATCAATGTATGGATATCTTGAAACCTATTTAGGAGAATTCGCACAGTCAATGTGGGAAGTATTTAAAAGAGACTATCCAATGGATTATCAAGACTTAATAGAAAGAGGACCGAATCCTTATAACTTTGTAAATAAAATATCAAGTCTAATAACGGGTGAAGATGGTAATTCAGGACATATAACAACACAAATGGATGCCTTAATCCATCTAGACCAAATGCACCTAGATGACTTATATGGAACAGTAGACTTCTTGAATGAGTACGTCTACTATACAGGCCTAGCAGGAGGTGCTTTTAACCAAGAGTTAGGTGAAAAATTATTTATGAAAATACCAAGACCAATTGGTCAAGAAATTCAAGATACATGGAATAAAATGGTTGAAAAGAATCCCCAACAATACACTATTAGTATGAGGGCTGTTCATGTGGTAAAAATATTAAAAGATAAGTGTACAAATATAATTGCACAAAAACAACTTAAGAAAACTGATTATTCATTCTGTAAAAGGATATACACTCCTCAACGATATGGTAGGCCGGAACCATTAAGGAAAAAACCCAAATTCATAACAAGAAAGAAGTATTTTATAAAACAATCAAATAGCAGAAAACCTTTCTTGAAACAAAAACATCACGTCAGAAAATATAATCCTAGTAGAAATTATACAAAGAAACTTGCTTGTTTCACATGTGGTGATGAAAGCCATTTGGCAACAGCATGTCCTAAAAGAAAAAACCAACATTCTAGAGAGGCAATTCTTACAGAATGTATACAGCAAGATATATTAGATGTAGACTCAGATGTTTCTGAGACTGAAACAATATATAGTATAGTAACAGTGGAAGAAAATGTTATAGAAGAACAAGGGGATGATGATCCCTATGAATTGATTAATATGCTTGCAAATGAAAACTCATATAATGGTATCACATATAAAGAGTATATGATGCCATATGAAACTGAGTATATGATGAGAGAAATTAATGAATGCGAAAACCATAATTGGCTTTTCAGGGTAGGCACTGATTCTACACCTTGTATAAAATGCTCTTATTACCCATCAAGAAAACTTAGAGCTAAATGTACAATATGTCATGTAGAAATATGCCAAATATGCTTGTCAAAATATTATAAAATTAAATTCCCCGAAGAAATGCCAATAACAAAAATTGATGATAATTATACATTCATCACAAAAAGAATAGATATAATAGAAAGAAAACTTTTTGATTTACAAGATATAATGAATCCTAAGGAATTAAAAACCAGAATTGAAAACATAGAAGAAATCTTAGAAGAATATAATATGTTGAGTCCTAAAAATACGGAAAATAAAGGAAAAGAAGTTCCTAAAGAAGAATCTAATGATAAACAAAACCTTAGTACAGAGTATATGTTAGCACAAAACCCTGAGTACATACCCGTGTGCCACGATCCTTCATCATTAACTACATTAAGGGTACCAATAATCTTTAAATTAAGAGAATTGGTATTTCGTACTAATGCAATAATTGATACAGGATGTACTAGAATAATAATAAATGAAAAACTTATCCCAGAACATCTACAGAAAAACTTAACAAAACCCATTAAATCAGAATTAATGGATGGAAGAATATCATATACAACAAAACAACCTATTTCAGGTGGACAAATATTCTTTGAAACCAATTGTGGAATATCAGAACCCTATGGAGTTCCTGATAATTCATATATAAAAGACTTAGTAATAAATGCAGATGTAATCTTAGGATTACAATTCTTCTTACAGAATAATGGGGGATTATTTATTACAAAAGATTATATCCAAATTGTTGAAAAAGCAACTTTGGCAATGTTTGCACCTAGTATTAGTAATGCGGGAACCAAGCTTTTAACAACATCAGAGTTGCGAGAGAAGCGTGGTGGAGCCCCTACTAATACAAAAACAAAAAATAAAAAACTTTTAAAAGACAAAGATATTGAAAATTGTAAATGCAAAATAAAAGGAGCATGTAAACAAACTTGTAAAGAAAACATACATATTACAGAGTTTGAAGAAGAATACATTCCTGAAACTCCAAAACTGAAAGAATTAATAAGTATAACTAGATTTAAGCCTGAAGAAACCATAACAAAATGGATTGAGAGGTTAGAAAAATCCCAAATTATTGGAGATAACATCCAAAAATATTGGGAAAAAGATGGAACAATATGTAAGCTTGAAATAATAAATCCAGAATTAAGAATCTCAACTGCAGAAATAAATCCTACAAATCTGGATATAGCAGATTTCAAAATGCATATTGATGAATTAAAAACTTTAAAAGTAATTAGAGAATCAAACTCCAGACATAGGTCTGCAGCTTTTATTGTGAGAAAACATTCTGAAATTGTAAGAGGAAAATCAAGAATGGTCATTAATTATAAAAGACTCAATGACAATACAAAAGATTTTGCTTACAACATACCAGATAAAACAGTCTTAATAAATAGGATTCAAGACTCAAAAGTATATAGCAAATTTGACTGTAAGTCGGGATTCTGGCAAGTAAAAATGCATCCCGAGTCAGTTGAATGGACTGCATTCACATGTCCAGAAGGTTTATTTGAATGGTTAGTAATGCCATTTGGACTAAAAAATGCACCAGCTATATTTCAACAAAAAATGGATAAAATTTTCAAACCATACCAAAAATTTGTTTTGGTATACATTGATGATATTCTAGTATTTTCAAAAAATAGTACTGAACATATGAGTCATCTTGATACAGTGTTTAGGCTATTTGAAAAACATGGAATAATCATCTCAAAGAAAAAGATGGAAATTAATAAAACTAAAATAGCATTCCTTGGGGCAGAAATTGGAAAAGGAAAAATAAAACTCCAAGATCATATTGCTAAAAAGGCTATTGAATTTCCTGATAAAATGGAAGATACAAAACTATTACAACAATTTTTGGGATTGGTTAATTATGCTAGACCATACATTAAAAACTTATCCTCATTAACAGGATCATTATATAACAAACTGGGAAAAAACGGTCAAAGATATTTTAATCAAGAAGATATAAAAAATGTACAAAAAATTAAAGAAGCATTAAAAACACTTCCAGAATTGGTTTTGCCAGAAGATAGTGATTATCTTATTGTGCAAACTGATGGATCACATGAAGGATGGGGAGCTATCCTTTTGCGAAAAAAGGATGTCTACTCACCTAAAAGTAAAGAAGAAATTTGCCAATATGCATCAGGAAAATACAGAGAAAAGGGTAACCTTTCCTCGATTGATGCAGAACTATTAGCAATAAAGTATGCACTTGATAAATTTGAACTGTTTTTAACAGGAAAACCAGGATTCACAGTAAGAACTGATTGTGAAGCCATAGTAAAATTTCATAGCCAACTCCAAGAAAAAAGATCAATGTCTAGGAGAAGGTGGTTGAATTTTACAGATGTTATTAGTCAGAAAGGCTACAAAATAAAATTTGAACATATTAAAGGAGAAGATAACAAAATTGCTGATATACTATCTAGAATTCTGATTAAAGAAAGGGAGAAACCATTATATGACACTGAATTTAAAAACGAATCAATTGATAATTATGATGAAAATGATGAGGAAAAATATAAACAAAAATGGGATCAATTTTACAGGGAGGATTGGAATATTGAGAATTGAATAATATTGTTACAGGAATGGCAGAAAACTCCCAGAAAAACTCTTTGAAAATCAGCAATGAAAATGGAGTAAAAACCACAGGGATGGTGAAAACCCCAGAGGGATATTACACAATCCCTTCTAAAACCAGCATCCCAGAAGGGAAGAAAAAAGATAAACTCCCAGAAAAAGGAGTGAAAATCTGCTTTGGCAAAAGAGCAGAAACAGGCAATAATGTAGAATTAATCTTATTTGATAACATGAAGTACAGGCCTATCACAGGGTTAAACTACACAGAGGAACAGATCTGCCTTTGTGATAACATCTGGAGAGCATCATTTGACAAAAACAACAGCAGGTATATTGTTACTTGTCTCTCTGCTTTAAGCATGTATTTCCAGAAATTCAATAACATAAAACCATTTTTATATTATGTAATCTATGAAGGTTATAAAAAAGGAATTTATGATAAAAATGATATTTTACCTCTTAATGAAGATAATGAAAAACCTCTTCATAAAGGATTTTATGACATAATGTCTGCAATTCAATTTGCAAAAACCACAATGGGCCCAGATTTCTTTGTAAGCCCAAGTTTGAAAAACATTGTTGATGGTTTGAGGCCAAAAACCCAAAATCCTACAGGCCCAGTCCAATATTCAATTGGACATTCTTCTAAAACCCACATTGTGTTTTGTGACCATTGTGAAAAAATGGCCAAGGAAGTCTGTAAATATGAAGCCCAAAAGGCCGAATGGTTACAGAAATTTGAAAACCAAAAAATGAAAACCCTTGAAGCAGAAGCCCAGATTGAAACCCTCACCAAGAAACTTGAAATCCTTCAGAACCAAAATGAGAAATTGACCTCAAAAATTGTGTCCCTTACACTGAAAACACCAAAGCCAGAAGAAAAACCAGTCTATGGTCCAGAACCCAAACCCACCAGTTCTATGACTGCAGTAGAATTGGCAAAAGCCTGGATGCAGCAAAACCAGGAAAATTCAACTCCTGAGGTCTTTAAGGATCAAAAGTTTGAATCTAGTCCGTCTCAAACGGCAGACGGTAAAGACGAATCAAGTCCGTTGATAGCTGATGCTTTGCTAAAAAGCATAAGTTCAGATAATTTTGAACCAAACCAGGGAAGTTCTAACCCTGAGGTCTTTGAGGACCAAAATGTTGAACTAAGCCCATCTAGTCCGGTAGATGGTAAAAGCACATTAATTCCGGTTATGGCTGGTAGTTTGCCAAAAACTATGAGTCCAGTACAGACTGGAAAATTTGAGAACCTCAGTGAAGAAGAAATTCTTCAAAAGCTTGAAATGGAATTAAAGCCTACTTTTGCTGAAGCAATGGCAACCAGAAAAAATGGAAGGTTTAGTACACTGGTAGCACTAAAGAAAAATGAAGCAAAATTCCAGACCAATAAAATCATAAAAAATCAGAAAAAAGAAAGTGGCGGCCCCCACAATGATGAAGAGTACTAAAGGAGCCACGCAGAAATGAGCTGGAATTCACAATAAATACCAGCATGTGAAGGAAGGAATCCTGAAAAGAAAAAAGTCAAGAAGAAAACAAAATGCTAGTGGAGCCAAAAGCACCACCAACCATGTGAAAGAAGGAATCCAAGGCGGATAAAACCAAAAGGCAGACAAGAGCCATGTGACTCTTGGAAAACCACGTTAATAGGCACTAGGCCCCTCTTTACTACATTATTATATGGTTGCATTATTGTACTAGTTGTTTGATTTTTCATCCGAACTTTATCGGATAACTTTGCCACTTGGCACGTTTTTATTTGTTGTTGTGGATTACTTAGATGACATTCCCATCTATAAATAGAGGGATGGTCTTCACTTGTAAGACACACACTCACTTTGCTCTCTCTCTCTCTTAAGGTTTTTGAGACTGCACTCTTGCTACTCTCGAAAGCTCTTTCTCTCTCTAATTCTCTTGTATTCCCAACCCTTTCAGTAATAAAATTTCAGTTTGTAAAGAAAGACCCGGTGTGGATTGCTTCCTCTTTACTTTACTTTCTGAAATACAGGGGCCCGTCTGAACGGGAAAGCCTCTCCTCTCTCAAGGTATGGGTTAGTTTATGATTTATGATTATGGTATGATTGTTCTATGAATGGATAATAATGTTATAAACATGAATATGTGACCTTTTAAAACTTAATTGATGAGATATGCCATTAGGGGAGTAAGATAAAAATTTAAAAGGCTTTATGCCATAAAAGCTGTAAGAAAGACTCGTTAGGGGAACCACAATTCAGGGATGTTTGTTAAACATAATGGTGTTTTGTTACTGTTGTCCCTTTTGATTTGCCCCTTAGACCCCCTGCTTACATTTCAGATCTAGGTCTGGATAGTGCTAATTTGAATTTGAAACCCGAAACAGGCCCAGAAAAATATCTCATCAATGACAGTAATGAGAGGATTGCAGACTTAATGTTTATGATAATATTTCCATAACAAAGGACAATCGGACCCATAACACATAGTCAGAAATTTAACACGACCAAGAGAATAATAGGAGATGGCAAGTACCTAGTAAGACATCACGACATATAAGTTTTTCGCGCATAAAAACCAGTGTTTTTAAAACTTTTATCTAAAATAACTAATATCTTTTATCAAAACTAATGGAGAATATGACTAAAACTGCTGAAAACTCTAAAACAGATTTGTTTAAAGCAGACACTTTTGAAAATACAGAAACAAGGTTTGTTATTGTACCTTACCCGAAAACACACTTTCTATGCCAAGAATGTGAAATTTGGCTTATTAGACTAATGAATAAGCGAAATCAAGTAGACATGATTTGCAGAAAACAAAGATTGTTTGAAAATATTATAAAATGGAAAGTGACTAAGGAGGCTGAATTTCTAAAAAATGAAATAGAAATTCTAGAAAACAGTTATCAAAAGCATACTAAAATCTATAATGTTTTTGAAAAATTGCAGGATAACCATATAAAAAGATGTGAAAACTATTTTATAGCATGTGAATATGAAGAAAAAATGTGGAAAAAATTACAAGAAGAACGTTTAGCAAGAAATAACTGATTTAAAAATGGAAGTACAAATACCTTTTGATATTTGTCCTGAATGTGGAAAACTTGGAGAAACCATGTGGAAAATAGAAAAAGAAATAAAAGACCTTAAAGAAACAATTATAAGGTTAACAGAATATAAAGAAAACGAAGAAGAAGAAGCACATGAACTCATATATGTGTTAAACCGTGACGAAGAAATAAAAACTATTTTAAATTCGGTTCATATATATGAAGAAGTTATAAGTTACCAATCAACAGACCTCAAAACAAAAATAGAAGAGTTAAACACTTCTAAAACAGAATTCATTAATCATATCAGAAATCAGCATTAAAGATGACTTATAAAACAATAAGAGACTACAGTAAATGGGAGGGAGAAAACTGCGATTGAAAGATATCGCATTAAAAAAGAAATTGTAAAAATCCAGATCGAAGCAAAAATAAAATGTTTGCAACTCTTAAACAGAAAAAATCTCATAATAGAAGAATTAGATTTAAGTTTTTGGATAAATGATGAAATCAACAACCTACAGGCATATGAAAAGGGATTAGATCGGGAAAGAAAACAGTGGCAGGTTAATTATATCGGTTAAAAAAAAAAAAAAAAAAAAAAAAAAAAAAAAAAAAAGGAAAAGTATTGAAACCCAATATAAAAAAGTACTGAAATCATATGCAAAATGTACAAAACTGATAAGGAAAACATACTAGACTTAAGTAAGGGCAAAACTGTCAAAATATTAATCTCTCTCCTACGAAAAAAGTGTTGGGTACTGAAAAGGGATAAAAAACCCCTATGGGTACTGAACAGGTAATAAGGATGGGAAGGGAGGTATTTATTTCGAATTTTCCCAATAAATAATCCATCACCGATCTACTATTTATCAGTCTATCATATTCATATGGCAATATGCAGGTTTAATCAGTTGATGAACACTGAAAGACCGTGAATATTTATTACTCCCTCCGTCCCATTAAAAGTGGTCACTATTCCTTTTTGGGGGTGTCCCATTAAAAGTGGCCACTTTCCCTTTTAAGTAAATTAGATTAACATAAACATGATTAAAAACCCCACAATAATGACAATTGTACTTTCTGCAGAAAGCCCCTATATATGTTTAACCATTAATATCTCAAAATGAGTATAAATAAAAATTATATAAAATATATATTCTAAAACTATATGATTAGACGATTCCAACAAGATTACACTTGACTATTTTTGTCTTTCTACATCATTACGATAACATTAAATCAAAGTTAAATAATAAATATGGTTAAAAGTCAAATGTAACCATTATAAATTAGATGGATGAATGAGTCAAATTTACCCACACCACTTTAACTACTAAATCCCACTACCTAAATTCTCGTGCCCAAAAGAAATGGGCCACTTATATTGGGACGGAGGGAGTATAATAATAATCGCCTTTTGAAATTTATTTATCTAATTTAATAAATAATGAAATTATATATAGATTATAGTAAAAGAAAGCATGATACTTAATGTTTGAATTTGTATATCGAACCATGTTGTGACGTCAGTCGTGGTTCCTTCCATGAGTTCCATCCCATCCTACCTACAATTTTAATTTTAATAAAGCCTGTTTATTCATTCTTTACCTAGTTTCACTCGCATATGTTCTATGTTAGCTGCCTTTAATTTCATGCCGCCCTATTCAATTAATTTCTCATATTTCTATTATCTTCTAGTAGTATATTATATAAGAGGAGCTCCAAAATTTTTGCCATCTCAAATTTCAATTCAAGCCGTTGGATCTCAAACTCAATTTTAATTTTAGCCGTTAGATTAAAAATTGGATTTATATTGGATTTATGCAGGTCGGGTTCTTGGATCTCAGCTTTCTTCGATCGCTTCCTTCGTCATTACTCTTTCCTCTCTCTCGCCCAAATTTTCTGTTGGGAACCAGTTTTGAGCAAATGTGTTCACAACCGATGTCTGAACTACTTTGTTGGACCAACCACGACAACATCAGACAAACTAAGTAAAGGAAGAAGAGCTAGCTAATATACTCATGGAGATCCTCCAACGGCTAGTTGATCTTCTGCCCGGATCTTGCACACGAAGTATGGAAACTACAATCTCTTAATTCGGGCAACTCTATTCTAAGGATCCGCGCATTTATGGAAAGGAGATCTTCTACCTTAGAATAGAGACAAGGTGATTCTTTTCAAATAGGGCGGCCAAGGGATGCATCAACACGACGAATGAATTGACTTACACCCTTGAGCAATTGAAACCATTTGTAAAGAGAGAATCATATTCCTTCCGTGTTCGCGAGTTATCATTTCGAAGGAAGAAATCCGATCAACACTTCCTTGGGTGGATTGATCGATAGAGTGCTACTGTGTGCTTGATTGAAGTAGACGGATTTAATCAAGGCTTTCAAGGAGTCGTCAAACTCAAGAGCTTAACTGAAAAGATCAAGGAGAGTCGCCAACAGGTTTCGACCAAGGGCAAACTTGAAGGAGGAGCCTTCAAGGGATTGAAGCAAGGTCGGGGAGATCTTCACCAAGACAGGGGGAGTGTCTTGGTTTGACAATTCAGTCCGCTTGGTGATTGGAGTTGGGCGAAACAATTCACTATTGTTTAGATCGAGGATCAAACCAAAACAATTAGTGAATCTCCTGGATTGGTATCCCCAAGATGTAGGCTTGTGCCGAACTGGGTCAACAAACCTTGAGTTCTTTATTTTTACAGTTTATTTACTTTATGCTGCTTAATTTCTTAAACTGTTTAACGTGTCCACGAAAGGTGCTTGAACTAGTTTTCAGGACTACTTAATTGGTTATCCACGCAAACGGACCTAACAATTGGTATCAGAGCTACACGCTTTGGAAAGCGAGATCCAGACAAAGAAGCATGGAAAACCAAGGCGGATCTGTAACCAGACCTCCATTGCTCGATGGATCAAACTATGCATACTGGAAAGATCAAATGGAGGCTTTCCTCATTGCTCTGGATGAAGGGGCTTGGGATGCAGTAGAAAACCAATACCATCCTCCAGTAAAAGAAGAAGACGGTGTAAAAACCATATAACCAAGGAGTGAATGGACTGCTGCCGAGAAGCTTGCCGCTTCAAAGAACTCCAAAGCCCTGAATGCAATTCACAATGCTCTCACAAAGGATCAATACAGACTCATCGCTGGATGTAAGGTCGCATACGATGTCTGGACTACTTTAACCAATACCTACGAGTGTATGGCTCCGGTAAAGAAATCTAGAATCATTACTCTCGATGCACAATTTCATAAGATCTCTATGGATGATAATGAGTCAGTCGACCAATATATTGGTCGCATTCGTGATCTAACCAACCAAGCTCTTCAGCTTGGCAAAGTGTATTCTCAACAGGACATTGTAGGAAAAATCATTGGGACGCTTCCGGAAAGGTTCAATGCAAAGGTCGCCGCACTTGAACTATACAAAGACTTTGATAAATTGTAGGTTGATGAACTAATGGGAATCCTACAATCATGGGAAATGGATCACTGTCCCAGTACCAAAAGTAAACCAGTGGCATTCAAATCCGTGACCAAGGATGTGGATGACTCCTCCGTGGAAGATCATGATGACTTTAGTGACGAAGAAGAATTGGTCATGCTGTCCAAAAGACTAAACCAGATCATCAAGAACCGAAGATCTAGGTTCAACTCATCCATGAAAAAGGATGCCGGGACATCAAACTCAAAATCCACTCAGAAAGGTTCGAAGTCATTCGACAAAAATAAACTAAAATCTTCAAAGATTGAAGACGACAAGGAGATCATCTGCTTTGAATGTGGGGGAAGAGGCCATATGAAAAAAGACTGTGCCAATCTCAGACCAAAGGAGTCCAGCAAATCCTATCAAGTAACGTTCAGTGACTCTGAAGATGAGAAGGATTCTAATGAACATGGTGTAAACTATGGAGTAGCCTTCATCGGCACATGGGATTCTGATAGTGATGATGAACCCGAGGCAGGTATGGGTACCAACTCAGTCAATATGGTTTCCTCTAACATGGTTCACTCTTTTGCTAGGGATCAAGATGAGAGCATCAGTAAACTTAATGATCTCTATGAAGAAACTTTCGAGAAACTGGAAATATCCATTGCTGAATCAGTAGAATTACATGTTGAGAATGGAAGCCTAAAGGAACAACTCTAGAGTCTCACAAGCAGAAATCAGGAACTTGAAAAGGCGTCCACAGAGCTGTCTGGACTGGTGAACGAACTACGTGAGAAAAATGCTGAGCTTCAGAAAGAGAACAAGGAACTGGAGGTTGAAAAAGTTGACTATAAACTATGGTACTATAGTATGCTTGGAAAGAAAGACGCTCTTCACACAGAACTCACCGAAGTTCAAGACAAACTTGCCAAGGCAGAAAGCACTCTGGCGGCTCTAAACAAAGGAAAAGCCAAGTTAGATGATGTAATTGCTATGGGGAAGGCCGAGCAACAACAAACAAGGCTTGGGATATCAAGCCTCAACTTCAAGAGGAGAAAAGAAAAGCAAGTTTGTGTCCGGGGGAATACTAAGTGAACCCCGAACTATCAAGAAATCATTCCATCCTGAAGGAAGAAACAAATAGACAAGAAGACTACCACCTCCAATCCCACTCAGATGCGATTATTGCAAGCTTGAAGGCCACAAAACCAAGAACTGTGGGATCTTGGTAAGAGATCTACAAACAGGAAAACCTATCACCTGGCCAAATGACAAAATCAAGATGAAGCTGATCTCCATCAAGTGCGAATGGGTTCCTAAAATTCAGAACAAATGTCAAGTTGCCTTTCTTTCACAAAAGAAGAATGTTGCGGACAAAGTATGGTACTTCGACAGTGGATGTTCCAAACACATGACAGGTGAAAGGAGTCTGCTCAAACACTACAAAGAGATTGATGGAGGATTCGTTGTATTTGGAGATGGAAAAAGGGGTGCCCTAGTTGGACAAGGCACCATTGAGAACAATGGCTCGAAGGAACTGTCTCCTGTTTTCCTTGTCGATGGACTCCAAGCTAACTTGATAAGCATCAGTCAGTTGTGTGATGAGGACCTTGTGGTGCAGTTTACCAAGAAAGATTGTCAAGTGCTTAATCAAGATCAAGAATGCATTATGAGAGGTTTGCGCTCAAAGAATAATTGCTATCATCTTGTTCAAACTTGCAATTTTGGTGCAGCTGCAGGAAAAGATCACATCACACTGTGGCATGAAAAACTTGGACATTTCAACTTCAAAGATCTTATCAAACTCAGCAGAACCGGGACAGTCAAAGGTCTTCCTCAATTCAAAAAATCAAATGCAGTTCTCTGCAACGAATGTGCCAAGAATAAACAGCAAAGGAGTTCACACAAACTGTTTGAACACCCTGGATCAACCAAGTGTCTCGACCTACTGCACATGGATCTTATTGGTCCAATGGAAGTTGAAAGTTTGGGAGGTAAAAAATATATTTTTGTATGTATTGATGATTACTCCAGGTACACTTGGATAGATTTTCTCAGGGAAAAAGGCGACACATTCAAAGCTTTCGAGAAGCTGTGCAATCGACTCATGACCGAAAAGGACACCAAGGTGAAACGTATTCGAAGTTATCATGGACGAGAGTTCGAAAATCAATTCTTTGAGGAATACTGTGCAACACATGGAATTAAGCATGAATATTCGGCACCAAAAACACCTCAACAAAACGGAGTAGTCGAAAGAAGAAATCGAACTCTACAAGAAATGTCTAGGGTGATGCTCAATTCAAAGAAAGTGACTGAATTTCTTTGGGCCGAAGCCGTTAACACAGCATGCTACACCATAAACCGAGTCTACTTAAGGCCAAACTCTCTTATGACTCCATATGAGATTTGGAATGGTAAAAGGACCTCAATTACTTATTTCCATATTTTTGTAGCAAGTGTTTTGTTCTAAATGACAGGGAACATGTTGGGAAGTTTCAAGAAAAAAGTAATGAAGGAATATTTGTGGGATACTCTACCACAAGTCGTGCATACAGAGTATATCTTCCTAAAACAAGGAAAGTACTGGAGTCCACAAATGTGACCATAGAAGATGTGACCAGCAAAGAGGATGTTCCACCTCATGATGATGAAACTCCTAGTGGTCAGGATGATCAAAATAGTGCAGCTCCACCGTCTGATGACCAGTCCACCAAAAGAGTCCAAACGCCGACCATGGACACCTTGTTACGAGAAGCAGAACCTCAAAAGGATCTAAATGGACGCATTCACAAGCATCATGACCCTGAAGACATTATTGGTGATGTAAATGAAAGGAGAAAGACTCGAGGGAAAAAGATCGACTTTAAAGAGCTAGCGGGCTTGCACTGCTATACTTCAAAGATCGAACCCTCCAGAGTTGAAGAAGCTCTTCAAGATGAACACTGGATAAATGCCATGAAGGATGAAATACTCCAGTTTGAAAGAAATGAAGTCTGGACCCTAGTTGAAAGACCTGAAGACAAGAACATAATCGGAACCAAGTGGATCTTCCGCAACAAAAGTGATGAAAAAGGGAATATTACAAGGAACAAAGCTCGGTTAGTTGCTCAGGGTTACACCCAGGTCGAAGGTGTCAACTTCAGTGAAACATTTGCGCCTGTAGCAAGACTTGAAGCAGTCCGACTCCTACTGTCCATCGCATGCTCGCTGGGATTCAAGCTTTATCAAATGGATGTCAAAAGTGCCTTCCTAAATGGTTGGCTGAATGAGGAAGTGTACGTAGAACAGCCTAAAAGATTTAAAGACCCCCATCATCCTCAACATGTCTACAAGCTCAACAAGGCACTCTATGGATTGAAACAAGCTCCTAGGGCTTGGTACGAAAGGCTTTCCAAGTACCTGCTTGAACATGGATTCGAAAGAGGAAGCTTGGACAAGACTCTCTTTATCAAAAGAGAAAACAAAGGAATCCTCATTGCTCAAGTCTACGTCGATGACATTGTTTTTGGATCAACTCACCATGTGCTCAAAGACCAATTCATCGAATTAATGGGTAAGGAGTTCGAAATGAGCATGGTAGGGGAACTAACTTATTTCCTTGGCTTGCAGGTTGCTCAGAAGAAAGATGGAATATTTCTAAGCCAAACAAAGTATGCCCGAAACATTGTAAAGAAGTTTGGCATGGAGTCCAGCAAACCTGTCCGAACGCCTATAGGGACGAATGATAAATTGAGCAAAGATCCCAGTGGTCAAAGTGTTGATCAGAAACTCTATCGAAGCATCATTGGAAGCCTCCTATACCTAGCTGCAAGTCGACCTGACATAAGCTATGCAGTAGGAGTGTGTGCTCGCTACCAAGCCGATCCCAATGAATCACACCTGAAAGCTGCCAAACGAGTGATTAAATATGTTTCAGGGACTAGTGATCTTGGTATATGGTATTCTAAAGAATCTAATCTTTCACTGCTTGGTTATAGTGATGCAGATTGGGCAGGTGATGCGGATGATCGAAAAAGCACAACCGGATGATGCTTTTACATTGGAACTAACTTAGTTAGCTGGTATAGCAAGAAGCAAAGTTCCATCTCCCTTTCAAATGCCGAAGCTGAATACATTGCAGCTGGAAGTTGTTGTGCACAATTGCTATGGATGAAACAAATGATGCTAGATTATGGAATCGATCAAGAAATCCTCACTATACTATGTGACAACATGAGTGCAATCAACATCTCCAAAAATCCTGTTCAACATGGGAGAACTAAGCACATTGAGCTCAGACACCACTTCATAAGGGATCTTGTCGAAGAAGGCATAGTGTCCATACAACATGTCGGGACTACTGAGCAACATGCAGATATCTTTACTAAGGCACTGGATCGAGAGAGATTCGAAAAATTGAGAAGAGATTTGGGCCTATGCACGATCGTCTAGGAATATATGTGCAGAATCCAAATCATTCCATGTCTAGTAGAGCTCACAATTTGATTCAAATTTGAAGTTGATGGGACGGGCGCGTGAAGCAGGAACGGTTACCTGCAAATCACGTTCAAAAACGTGATGATGATGGTTATGGGAAGTTGTGATCTTCCTTCCTTCTTTAATTAAGGGAAGTTGCTATTCACCTCAACCAAATCTCATTGTGATCACATTACCTTAAGAGACTTTCATCTCTCGACCTCATATACTCTCCTCTGCCTTTCTTTCCTTGCTCACAAAAACACAGATTTCTCTTCACTTTTTCTTGCCAAAAGTTTCTTTTCAGCCACAATGGTGAAGACACGAGGAAGCCAAGGCTCCAAATCGCAAGACCCAACTCCTGCATCAACTGCTGGAAGCAAGAAAGGTGTCTCTCCAGGAGAATCCAGCGCCAAAGGAAAGGCAAAGGCAGTACAACAAGCTATTATCGAACAGACTATTTCGGAGACTCCATCCATCGTCCCTGTTCCCTTCCCGTCGTCCTCTCCATCTACTGTCGGAGGACAAGGCACTACCACTGTTGGTGTTCTCGACCCACTGGACATAAGGGCCGAAGTTGCTGGAGCCACTACCACAAAGTCAAAAGGAGACGTGCCACAGAAATAAAAAAGCAAAATTGTCTCCTCAAAACCACGAGAGAAAGCCGTTGCAAGGAAGAATGCATCCATCAGTGAACGAGTTGAGGCAGACCTTGCCCAAGCGCTCAAGCCCATTGAAGCTATTCTCGCTGACCTACCTACAATGGGCTCCGGCAAAGATGCTGAAGGAAACATGACCACTAAAGTTGCTGATCCTGCTCCGACGAATGCACCCAAGGTGTCCACCGAAAGTTCAAAGAAGAAAACTCCTGCAAAGAAGGCTGTACCAGGACCAAGTGTTCAAACCAACCCAGCACCAGTCACCACTGTTGAAGCAACCCCTGAAGAACCCCTGCAGATCACTACCACAGTGACCCAAACAGGTCCACCGAAGGAGTCCGAACCTGTCAATGAACCACATGACGAGGAAGAACTGGACTCAGACTATATTCAAGAGGAGGCTGATGAAAGCTCTGGAGATGAATCAATGATTGACATCAGCGATGACGAAAGAGATGGTGCTATGAACGAAATCACCAAAGAAATTACTTGGACTGCCAGTCAGAAACGAAAACATGCGCTGAGGAAGGAATCAGAACAAGTTGCAGTGATCAAAGAACCAGTTGTTCACACTGAAGGTGTTCACACTGAGGATGAACAGGAGGAAAAGGAAGAAGATGAGAGCTCATCTGAAGACGACCAGAACAATGAGTCCGGTGGAGACTCTGTACACCCTCAAATCGATGCCCAGGAACCACTTGAGGGGGAGAATCCCACTGACAACCAGTCTGAAGAGTTGGGATCTCAAGACACTCAAAGTGGAGAGGAAGAGTCCGATGAAGAGAGTTCTGAAGAAGAAGAATCTGAAGAAGAAGTCGAGGTCAACGTTGACCAAGTCACTGTGCACGAAGCAGTAACCCAACCAGAAGCACAAGAGCCTATTCCACCAAGGAGTTCACCCAAGGAGTCTGAACCCAAAAAGCGAACTCGTTCTGAACCTGAAGCCTCTGTCAAAGCCTCTGGATCCAAGAAACAGAAGATTGCTGAATCCTCATCCGAGGACCATGAACCTGAGATCATTGATGCCGGGAACGCCATTTCCATTGACTTCTATTATGAAGTGTCCAAGCACTACTTCTCAACTGTTCTGGAGAAAATGAAAGTCCATCCTGAGATTCGCTTTGCTGCGGAACGATACGAGGAGATGGGGTGGCACAAGTACTTGGAGGAGAGGTCCCTTCTGTTCTGGGGAACGGAGATCAAGCAGTACAAGGGACAGCTCGTTAGGCATTTTTATGCAAACCTGAGCTCTGAAGTCCTCAACACCAAGAGCCCCTGGCTCGAACTTGGATATGCCCATGGAGAGCTGTTTGAACTCAAAGCCAGGGCCTTGAATCGCTTTCTCTAGGTACCCCGCACTTCTATGAAATCTGTTTACTCTCGAGGTGCAAAATTCCCTATGAACACCATTGCTGAAACACTCTCTGGAGTGGAAGGGAAAAGATTTCAGGGAAAAGGATTGAGTGCAGGAGTTTTAACTCAAAGGTTTGCTATGCTGTATAAATTGTGTGCTCACAATATCATACCAACTACTAACCATTCTGTCGTGTCAAAAAGCATGTGTAAATTGTTGTTTGCTATAGACCAGAAATATGAGATCAATTATGGAGCACTTGTACTTGAACAAATGCTGGGATTTGCTGGAAAAGTCAAGAGGAAGTATAACACCACACTTCCATTCCCTGGTCTCATCTCGGAGTACCTGAAGCACCTCCACATCATGGGGAGCAAACGTGATCGTCCTGAGGATATTGTTGACTTCAAGCTCTCTGCCAACTTTGCCAAGAAGAAGCCAGACCTGGCTGGACCAGGAGGAAGGATCCCTGCGAATGATGCCTTTTCCCAGCTCCGTGATGATCTCACTGACCATATCAATCATCTCAAAGTGTTGGAAGCTCAAGTACATATGCAAGTTCAATCCGCTGAAAAGATGCTTAGACAGCTTCCTGATGTCTGGTCAGATGAAGATGAGCCATTGGATACCAATCCAGATGAGGAGTCCAGCGAGTCTGATGCTGATTCCTCTGATGCCTCAGAGTGATATGCCCTTTTTGGGCAAATTGTGTGCCAGAGGGGGAGTAAAAGTTGACCAACCATCGGTTCCTCTGGACACTTGAAGGAAGGGAGTCTGCTACCATTTCTGCTGCTGCTGATAAAGGGTAAATTTTTGCTTTTGTTTGAACTATTTTTGTGAACTACTGTTTTTGCTGGACAAATTGCACAATGGCCTGTAATAATTAAATTGTGATCTTACATGCTTTATTTTGTGATTATTGCCATGTGCTTACTTTTGATGTGAATGCTCCTAGAATATGTGATAGGCTATCTTGTACGGAGCATTAGTATAGTTTGTCTTGAATTGGGAACCATTGTAATTGGTGGTTGGGTTTCAATGGGAAGTATTTCAACATTATTGTTCTTGTGTCAATTGTTTAGACATCGGTTGAATCAACTCTTGTACTGGCCCACATTCTGCCAAAACGGGGGAGATTGTTGGGAACCAGTTTTGAGCAAATGTGTTCACAACCGATGTCTGAACTACTTTGTTGGACCAACCACGACAACAGCAGACAAACTAAGTAAAGGAAGAAGAGCTAGCTAATATACTCATGGAGATCCTCCAACGGCTAGTTGATCTTCTGCCCGGATCTTGCACACGAAGTATGGAAACTACAATCTCTTAATTCGGGCAACTCTATTCTAAGGATCCGCGCATTTATGGAAAGGAGATCTTCTACATTAGAATAGAGACAAGGTGATTCTCTTCAAATAGGGCGGCCAAGGGATGCATCAACACGACGAATGAATTGACTTACACCCTTGAGCAATTGAAACCATTTGTAAAGAGAGAATCATATTCCTTCCGTGTTCGCGAGTTATCATTTCGAAGGAAGAAATCCGATCAACACTTCATTGGGTGGATTGATCGATAGAGTGCTACTGTGTGCTTGATTGAAGTAGACGGATTCAATCAAGGCTTTCAAGGAGTCGTCAAACTCAAGAGCTTAACTGAAAAGATCAAGGAGAGTCACCAACAGGTTTCGACCAAGGGCAAACTTGAAGGAGGAGCCTTCAAGTGATTGAAGCAAGGTCGGGGAGATCTTTCACCAAGACAGGAGGAGTGTCTTGGTTTGACAATTCAGTCCGCTTGGTGATTGGAGTTGGGCGAAACAATTCACTATTATTTAGATCGAGGATCAAACCAAAACAATTAGTGAATCTCCTGGATTGGTATCCCCAGATGTAGGCTTGTGCCGAACTGGGTCAACAAACCTTGAGTTCTTTATTTTTACGGTTTATTTACTGCTGCTTAATTTCTTAAACTGTTTAACGTGTCACGAAAGTAACGTGTCCACGAAAGGTGCTTCAGGACTACCTAACATTTTCCGTCACATCTTCATTCTCAATCTTCCCCATCTCTTCCATGTCTTCGATCCCAACTCGCCGTCCGCCGCCCCTGCCTCAGAGCGGAGGCCCCCGGTAATTTCCCCAAATTCCCCTTTCTTCTCGCATTCTTATTCATCTTTCGTTCCATTTCGGGGGCGCCCTTCTCCCCGGATGAAATCGCCGGCCAGGGAACGCGACGCGGGCGACAGACTTAGAGGCGGAAGGAGGCGCGCTGGTGGAGGCCTCGCCTTGGCCGTCTCGTAGCCGCCTGGCAGGTTTGATGTACATTAAGGCTTTATTTGTTGTGAAGATTTTGAAGGGAAATATAAATTAAAAAGTGAATCAGTCCAAAGCTTTCTACTGTCTATTGCTTTCTTCGATCTCCAAATTTTCTCACCCCACTTTCATATTTGGAGGGTATGATTTTGCCACAATTTTTTTTTTTCTCTTTTACTTATGTACATTTGTGGTGTTTTAAATGTTAGCTAAAAGCTCTTTTTTAATCTTACATATGTGTCTATTTGCCACTATTTTCAGGTGATTTGGAGACTACAATTCTATACCAACATATGAGTGACAAAAATGCGGTGGTTGAGTTTTTCGCTTGATGTATTTCGTTATGTGATTTCGTTGAATTTGTACTGCAGAGTTATTCTATAAGTTGCTGTGTTCTCTGATCTAAACCGAACCACCCTTGTTCGCACTGTCCCCTAAATAGCTTTGGCAATGGGATCCAATCACTTTCCTCTTTCTGCTTGTTTCTTCTATATTCTATAAATTACTCTATAGATATACCATTCGAAAGTTTTCTACCCAGCCTACTGTTTCTTGGTATTTACAAATTTAGTTAACCAGTACTTGATCTTGTTACGTTTTGGTGGAACTCCCCTTTCAATTTAGTGCTTTCATCTCAGTTTTCTTCCCTTCGTATAGCTCTTTCATAGTGTACGCAACAATTTAGTTATAATTCCGAAGCCTGCTCAAGAGTCAAAAGTTAGGATGGTGTGCCAAGCAGCTAGCCAGAACGAGATTCAGGGCACTGAAACATGAGAGTGGAATTGCTAATAGAACAACCATCATTGTTAGAATTATAGCATGCTTTCAACATTTGCAGAATTGCCAGGTATGCTTGCCATGTTCTGATCTTTCGTCTATCAACTTTAATGTTTCTTAGTATTTGATATTTTCTCTTGTGATGGTATTGTCAGATAATGGATTTTGCCATTTGGTTTTTCCTTTTTCCACTTAATGAGAAGGTTTCCGATTTTCCCTGTTTTTGATTCAGGCTGAATACTTCCGTCACCTGCTGAAGCCTGTCACGTAGATCCGTTTCGTATTTTCCGTGTCTCTCCAAGCTAGCAATACATTTTGGTTCTGTTATTTTCTTTTTTCCCACTTGTTTTAGAAAGGAAAAAATCGCCGAAGTAATCTATTGGCTGAACTCATTTCAGGCATTATTCAGGTATGTTGACAGGACTCTATCCATGTTATCTTGATCTATTTACTTGTTTGGGTAGTGATGTTTAGAACCCTGTATGCCAGGTTGCTCTTTGGCTGGATGGTTACAGCCAAAGAGTCGCAAATGTATCAGCAATTTGCTGCCCTGAATTCACCATATTTGGACCACATGGCACTTCTACACAATAAGCAAAACTGCACTTTGCCATCGGTTGTTCCTACTGCTTCAATATCCAACGTTGCTTTTCTAGGGCAACAAAATTCTGGTTTGCAAGTTCTGGACACATTGCAAATGAATGGAGTTGGAGGCTTCATTCCATATCCTGTTCTGAAACCATATCCCAAAGTTACCCAATGTGTCTTTCCAGATGGCCTTGGGGTTCCAGGGATGCCCATGGATACTTCTTGTATTCCTCAGAAAAGGTTTCTGATTTTTTATCACTCTGGGAATCACACTAGAATGTTTGTTACGGCGTCATTCTCTCCTCAAACTCCAATTGCCGCCTCCAACTCTCCAGCTACTCATAGTGGCTTGCATTTGGATCAGCAATTCTTAACCAAAGAATTAGTGAATGAGAACTGGGACGAAAATCATGTGACTGAAAGGGAAGATGATCTGCTTGAAGATTCTGAAGAGATTGATGCCCTATTTTACTCAGACACTGAAGATGACTATGATGAAGGTAGTGATGCTGATGGTGAAAATGATGAGGTGGCTAGCATCATGGCTCACACGCCATTAAGCATTGAAAACAGCTTTGATAAAGCAAAACACACAGATGAAGTGGCAAGTTCAGATGGCACGCAGAAAAGGCGAAAACTGTTCGATGGCAGCACATTTAAAACATTTAAAACCAGCACATTTTCTTATCCAGCAGGAGATCTTCTTTCTCCATCACGAAATCGTCGTTTCCCCCCATCAAACCAGCACTGTGTCACCCGCTGTCTCAGAAAACCCTTCCTATTGCTTGCTCCATTCACGCAAACACGAGGAAATCGGCAGATCGGAAGCCCGTCCTCCGGCTGCCTAATACGGTAATATGTTGTTCCTTTTCCTCAAATCGCTTCCGACTTCATGTTGTAAACCCTCACCCTTGTGTGATTTTTTTTTTTTCGAATTCCCATTCTAGAACGTGCACTACAAGAAAATGTGCAGATTCCAACATTATGACTAAGCCTCTTGTGGGGACTGGTGATTCCGGGGCCTTTCAATTGGTGAGGGTTTCCAGTTTTTTAGTATACTTAGTCACACAATGACTAAGCCAATTGAAAACGTGCACTACAATTGAAAAGGATCAGGGACCTTTTACAATGCGGGAAGGGACCTTTTCAATTGAATAATCATTTGAAAATGGCTTGGTTATCAGTGCTAATCATGAGGGCACTATGGTTCCAAAGTGGCCATTTAACGATGCATGTTTCGTCAGTGCTCTTCTATTCTTTTTTTTGTAAAGGGACATAGGATTCTATATTCTTTAATGGAATTTGAAATAAGTTGGCCAGATATGAGATATGTCAATCTAAGGTATTTATGGTTGTTTAAGAATAACATGCATCGTTATTTGATCACATTTTGACAGAGTCTACAAGATGTCACTGGAGCTGAATTTAAGATGTTTATGGATTTTTTGAAAAGCTTGAATATATTTGGCAAGGATGCTCCTCCAGCGCGGGAACATGAACTTATTGAAATTATTGAAGGTCAAGCTGATTTAGATGCCCAATTTGATGTATGTGTAGTTTCTATTTGGTGATGAATTGATGATATGGGATAGTTTGACATTTTTCATTTTATCTGGGAGGAAGATGGCCAGATGGTGGGATGGGTCTTAAGTTCATAAAATAATTCTACAAAAATGAAATTACTGCTCTTTCTTATTTGAAAAGGAAATCTTTTCTAATACCCTCATGTAGTTTGGTTCAATTTTAAATCTACACGACCCTTGGCATGATATTTCTTCCAATTTATTTATTATGAGGATGACAATTTTGCAACATATTTTCAATTTGTTGTATCTGCAGGTTAATGATGGAGATCACATGGCTCGGCTGATTTCATGCCTTTGCCTCATTATTTTGAGGCAAAGCTGTCGCTGTTGGATCTAACTGATTTTTCGCTGAAGGTGAATGGACCTTGAATTGGGTTCAGCTGATTATTATTTTAGTTTTTGTAATATTGTAATCTGTTTCTGAACTTGAAGTGTGTACTTTGAGCAGATTCAAAGCAAGTATGGGAGTAATAATCAATCTGTAAGTTGATAAATTATGTATTGTGTTCATATTTTTGATATGATTTGTGAGGGTCTGTTTTCCTGTTTTACATTTTCTTTCTAACATCTCTGCTGTAGACTTTCAAAAGGTCTTCATCTGCAACAACATTGAGCCGGATGTCTGAATTACCGTGGTCCTTTTCCCTAATTAAACCAAATCAGGGCTTTGCGGGTAAGACTGGCTTCTTTTCTTTGTTTTTGGATGTTGCCAATTGTGCTCAACTCAGACAAACCATTTCAAGGTTTTATTGCACTCCGTGTTTTTCTCCAATTGCACAAGCTTGCATTTGTGACTTCAAGTTCATAAGGCACTAGCGATGTATGACAGCCTTAACTAGCGATGCGTTGGCACTGACCAGCACAATGTTTTTCTAATAGAACACACATACCATTTTAGGCTCAATGTAGTAAATCATCTACAGTGGGATACCATTTTGTAAAAAAATGTTGAATGCCCTTTTTGACGGGAATTTGTAATTGATTTGCCATATTTGATTGAAACAAGAAATGCACAATTCAATTATGTTTAAATGTTGATATGGTTTATGTGTAGTCTTTGTGTATTGAGATTCCTTAGCTGATGGTGAATGTTGCTACGTGATTTTATGATTTGAGAGCACTGCACCTTAATAATTTTATGTTGAGATTCTTGGATCTATGTTTTCATTTGTATAAATGAATAACTATATGCTGATATATAATGCCAACTCTTCTTATGTGATTCTTATAGCTGCCCAGTGCATGTTTTTATTTATTTATTTCCATATTTACCTAGACTTTCTGTTCATTACAGGTACACTTCGTAGGCAAAGCAGCGGAGTCGATCTTCAAACGATGTTTGTATACTTTTCCAAACGTTCATTAATGTATTCTGTTGTTTTTTTATGTCGTAATTTAGCATGCTGTGTGTGAAGTGGACAAGAGAACTCTAAACCTGGGAAGCTCCGTAGAAATGCGTCTTCAGCAATTGTCAATAACCTTGGTTCTGCTTCTTCATTTTCAGGTTTTGAATTAAACCATTCTCGTTGGGAAAATGCATGGTGAAGATTCACACTATGAGCAATTAAAAAACCAAATAGATCAGATGTATTTGTAAGTTGTAACTGATATTCAGAACCATACAACTCATTGAATATGGGAAAAAGATATAAATCAATCATCTATATTAGGTTGGGAGAAATACTATAATCTAAGATAGTGTAATTCACCCGTTCATTTCTTTGCTTCCTTATTCTTTGCATTTTTATTTATTCTACTAATGATCATGATCTTTACTTTCCAGATCAACCTCAGCGCGCGAGCAGCTGGTGTTTTGATGATAAACTTTTTATGCACACACTCGACAGGGTATGAAAATACCTTCTTGTCATATATTTCTGAAAAAGGTTTTCAAGTTTTTATTTCAGTTAAAATTTCACGAATGGAGCATATTTCTGACTTTGTTATATACTTGAGCTTACTAAGCTTTACAATTTGGCATCAATGGTACAGGTCCTTGTTAAAGTATCAAAGATGAGTCCTGTAGTCCTCTATCCGAGGGACGTTGACAGGCTTCTCTGCAAGTCACAGACGATGTATATCTTATTCCAAAAAATGTTGAAGAAATTATCTGGACCGACAGTAATCCTTGGTTCAAAAATTGTTACCCCAGAAAGTGATTTTAAATTAATTGATGAGAAAGTTGCTTTCATATTCCCTTACAATATCGAAATAAAGCCTCTAGAAGATGAAAATCACCTTGTGAGCTAAGAGGCTCAGCTGGAGGAGGATATGAAGATGATCCAGTACCATGATAATAAGAATCACATAATAGAGGTATTTGCGGCTAATGATCTGGAGGAGGATATGAAGATGATCCAGTACCAGGATAATAAGAATCACATAATAGAGGTACTTGCGGCTAATGATCTTGACTGTGATGATCTCGGGTCTATCTGTTTGGCAGACACGATAATTCTTGGTGACTATATTGAAGAAATTGGTAGTATCGGCTGTCTCTTACCATTTGATGAATACAAAAGAACCTGAATACAGAAATGGGAAACTTGTTATATCATGAAAAAGGTGTAGTTCTTTGATATGAATTTATGCCAATGTTATAAAGGCACATTGCATATAGTATAACTTGCAATTATGGTGTTCTGTAGTTTGTCTCATGGATTGAGTATTTTTCAAGAAGAGAAATCATCGAAGTTGGAACCACAAGCTGAAATGCCTAAGGTTGGTCCTTTTGAATCATTGGGGATATATTAAGTTGGAATATTTTTATGTGATAATCTTTCATAAATAACAGGACTCAAATGCAAAGGAAGGAGAATCTGTAACTATACCAGTGGCTGGCTCAAAGCCTGAAACCAAGCACGAAAACTCTCTAACAGAAACCAAGAACGAAGATCCACCTGTGTCAAAAGCTCCATTAAGGCAAATAATTTATTCTCTATTGTGATGATCCTATTGGTTTTATATGTGATCTTGGAGCCATCCGTAGAATAGTCAAGTGGTGTTTTAGTTCCTCTTGTTTATCAACATGGTTAATGCCAGGTGCAATTTGACAGTTGCTCTTCTTTCTTTTCTCTTTTACTTGTTACAGGAAGTCCCTCCAGACAACGAATTTGAAAAGCGCGTACGGCCCGAGGTCATCCCAGCAAATCAAATTGGTGTGCCGTTCGCAGATATAGGTGCCCTAGATGACGTTAAAGAATCACTTCAGAAGTTAGTCATGTTGCCTCTCAGAAAACCAGACCTTTTCGAAGGTGGTCTTTTGAAACCCTGCCGAGGGATACTGCCCGGAAAGACCATGCTTGCCAAGGCCATAGCTAATGAAGCTGGAGCAAGCTTTATTAATGCTTCGATGTCTACCATTACTTCAAAGTGGTTTGGTGAAGATGAAAATAATGTTAGAGCCTTGTTCACTCTTGCAGCGAAAGTCTCACCGACTATTATATTTGTTGATAGCATGCTTGGACAGCGGAATAGAGCTAGGGAGCATGAGGCAATGAGGAAGATAAAAAATGAGTTCATGACTCAATGGGACGGGCTGTTGACAAAACCTGGTGAAAGAATACTTGTACTTGCTGCAACCAACAGACCATTTGATCTCGATGAAGCAATCATCAGACGCTTTGAAAGAAGGTGTTGATACATTTCGTAGTCAAGAAATGTTTTTCTTAATAAAGGGCAATTTATGTTCTTTTTTAAGCCACCATGATTCTATCATACTTGATGCAAATTAGCAGTTGTGTTAATCAAAGTTCTTTTTTCAGCACGACTCACGAGTATTAACATATGCAACTTCTATGAGTCAAAATAATGAGTCAAAGCACTTGCAGAGAGGTGCATCTAATAGCAGGTTTTAAAGCTATTTAAACAAGCACATTTTCCCAGTTTTTAATGAGGTATTAAGCTTGATTTGTCTGGCATTGAAATCCCAGTTTTCCTCTGCTATTCATTTTTATAAATTTTTTAGTATATTAGATTCCATTTTCTTTTCTTTTTGTAGTTGCAGTTTCCATCTGCTACTTTTTCCAACTGTTATTTGCTTTCTATTGTTTCTTTCTATTTTTTTTAAAAAAAGCTGCTGTTTCAAGAATCGATTCAGCAACGGTTGTTCCTGTCCCTGTGACCCAGCTTCGCCCTGCCCTTTCCGCAGGTTTGTTGAATTGTTCCTTTTATGTTTGGTTAGTGTTATAAACTCTTTATGAATATTTATTATTCTTCTTAATTTGGACTTTTCTTAAGGTACCTGAGAGTATGTTCTCTGTTGGAATTGGTTTTAGCCTGTCTGTCTGCCCTCCTTGGACCTATGTTGGTTGGTTCCCTACAACATTCTTGATTATATTTTTAGTAACAATAAGTTTTGTTCTATGCCCAATTATCCTTTTTCTCTTGTTTGATTGTTGCCAGATTATTCTATGTGAAGTAGCTCGAGCAGAACTTATGTATATGGGGACTGCCGAACTTAATAGTCCTTTTCGTTGGCTTTCCTTTTTAGTTAGTATTCCCTCCATTGAACCCGTTTCTGATTACTAAGCTTTTTCTGTCTCAAATTCTTATTTTTGTATGTACTTACTTGTCATTATATTATCTGAAGCTGGAGGAGTATCATGATTCTGACACTTTAGTATGTTTAACTTGATATGTTTGATTGTTTCGTCTCCATGTTTAAACATGTGTAACAGTGTCATGGGACAGTATATATGGTGTAGGTTATTTAAACATGCGTATCACTATGAAGAATAAGGAAAGTTGTAGAACTTCAATTAAAGAAACTTATCATTTATCAATTGTCTGACAGAAGCTAAAAGCCAAAAACCTGAAAATTAAATTCTTGTCAAATGGGATACTATTAGAATTCTGGTTGGGCCATTATGTAGGCCCCCTTATGGTGATTCAAGTTTCCAGATGTATCGATTTTGTGGATTACATTTGTATTTCTTGGTTACTTACCACAGTTGTATTCGTTGCAGAATTCCCAGAACCACATATCACTGTCAAATTTGGGATACTTGTGCTTATCTTCTGTCATAAGCATAATTGTACGTGAGTTCGGGCATGCCCTTGCTGCAGCTAGGTTATGATTCTCCCTTTTGCTTGCAGCTGCTGTTTCGTAGAAACTCTAAAAGGTTTTTTTTTTTATCCTTGTCCCAAAGAGCCTTTTACTGAGAACTTTATGTTAAGGAAAAGAGTTTTCAATAAACATTTTCAATGCATTGTATGTGAAGAGGGCTAGAAAATGGTCTTACTCTATGATTTTATTCATAGTATTGCAGAATACTGAGTGGATAACACCATCATTAAACCAACATACATGTTAACATATGAGAGTGCAGCAGAACTTCTCCATCCTTGAAGGGGAGACTGAACTCAGACTTCTTTGAGAGGCTGCTGCATTCCGGTTTCAATGGCTTCTGGGACAGGTTAAGATTACTGTTTTATGAGGTCCAATTTTGCTTTTATGCTTTATGCAGCCAATTTTTCCTTTTAAGTGTATTTTTCATTTATTTAAGGTCTTAATACTTCTGAGAATTGCCATATTGGTATTTTAATAATTTTTGGAGTCTACCAAACATTCCTGGTCCATTAAGATGATTGTTAATCTCATTCAACGAGCTGAACATAGTTTCCGTTCCATAGTAAATGTCGTTTTAGAAGATTTTTTTTAATTCATAATTAAATGCCATGTAGTATTGCTGTAGATTCCTTCTTCCCACTTCTGTTTTCGTATTTAATAATTGAACTTCCTTTTTATGTAATTTTTATCTTATACGAGAAACGTAATGAAAATTCAAGTTCCCAGTTTTCTTAATCTTATTTGTGCACAAGTTTCTCATTTATTTGCAAAAGAAGGGAGTATAATGTATCTCTGAATCTACAATTGCCATATTCTCTGCATTTAAATCACCCACATGTATCCATCTGTATTTGATAAGAATTTCCATTTTAGGGTACAATAGACACAACCACGATAGAAACCAGAATCAAAGTGACTAATCCAGATTATCCAGAGCCCTTGATCAAGCTGTACGTGGAAAATCAGGCTGATCCTGCAATGCGACCTCTCTCTGAGATGATGATACTTCACGGCGAAGTTACAGCCACTCTTGGTTCTTTAAACAATATTCCTTTGCCTTACCGGGGGCAACCTCAATCAAACATTGATGTCTATGCATTTCCCCATCTTCCTGAAGGTCCTGTAAGAAGCTCTGTGATGGTTAAAATCATGCAAGCTACTGAAATTGATCTCAGGAAACCGACACGCCATGGAGTTCTAGGACTTCCTGGGTATGTTCAATTCACATCTCCTATATGCAGATGCTTAGATCTCCTTGCTCGCTCACTATAAGGTTTTTTATGATTCTTCGAGTCTACTGTGTTTCCTTCATTCCTAATTTTAAATGATACACTGGGTTTGCACAAGAGATTTGAGGAAGATAGGGAATAGAGAGAGAAAGTAGTTGATAGAGGGAAATAGGGAATTTATTAGTGGATCAAGAGAGAAGTATTATACTTTATCAGGAGTGAAGGCTAAAGAGAGAATACTTTACTAGCCAACGGTGAAAGGAAACCTTTTCAAAATAGGTAAGGAATTATCTCTTTCGAAGCAACCCAAAAAGAAAAATATATGGATTATGATAATATTAAAAGAAACCCGAGGGAGTATTAATATGGTATGTTGGTTTTCTTAACAAATTATCCTATAAACTGGCATGTAATAAAATTTCATGATAATTGGCTGTGCTGATTGGTTTCTGAAATGTAGGTAAAAGCACCTCTTAGGGGGGTTTCCCCCCTTTCTCAGCTGGACAGTTGGAAGGGATGGCTTCTATGGTAAACCAGACTTTGAAAATATACATGGTGCATATGAGGAAAAGAACAAGTAAATCCTCAAAAATTTACTTCTTATGTGAACATCCTTCATTTTGTATAGCTGGACTGATAATTCTTGAAACTTGAAAGTGATGTATAGATTTGTTACTTTTTATTGGTAAGTGTTTTTAATATTTTAACTATCATTGGATGTGTTTGGTGATTAGTTTTTTTTATTTTTTTTTTTATTTTTTCCCCTTTACCTTATGGATTTGTATGTGTTAGTTCGGACATGAATTTGGAGCCATGATAGACTAAAGAATGACTAAATTTGGAGAATGAGAATTGTGTTAATTAAACATTTAAATAGAATATTAACTGTATGTATAACTAAACTTTTTTTAGCATAATAAGTATCATGTGCACTCACCTACAATTATTCATTTTCTCTCCATGGGCAGTTGTACGCCCGAAATACGCTGTGCATCGCACAGCTGGAATCACTAGTATCCTATAAGAGGGAGAGCTCCAAAACCTCTATTCAAATCTCCACCATCCATTCTAATTCAATTTGAATCGTGGCCGCTCATTTCTGAATTGGTTTTGGACCGTCTGATTAGACATTGGAGGTGAGATGGAGTGCTGGCTGTTAAATCAAAATTCTAATTCCAAAACCTACCCTGCATTCTGTTTCTCCCCCATTTCAACCCGCTTCCCTTCGTACCCTCCCTCACTCTCGCTTCCCGTCTCTTTCATCTGCTCGTCGATCGCCCTCCCTCTGGCGCCACCGCGCCGCCGCGATCGGCACCGGTCCAGTCTCTGCCACTTCCTTATTTCTCATAATTTTGCGGCGCCCCCAACCGTCTTCGCAGCACCGCCGGACACTGCTCCTGTCTCAGCTCGCACCTCGCGTAAGAAACTATGTTGTGGTTTATTTGGGTTTGGGTTTGAATTTAGCTGCATCTTCATCAATCTTTTTTGGGTTCGTGCTAGATTGTGGTTTGTCGCCCTTTGTTTCCTTCGGAAACCGCACCTGCGCCATTCGAGCTCCGCGGTATTTTCGGGAATCCACGGTGGTGTTGGGGATGGCGATCTATCTCCACCAGATTTTACCTTTTTAGGCCTCGGTAGCTCACCAAATCGACGCTCTCTCTGTCAGTCGCGGACCGTAGGGCGGACGGCAAGGAATGCCATCCACAGCCTTTGATCGACTTCGACTTGGTTTCAAAGTTGTATTTTTATTTTTGTGTCTTTTTGTTGATTTTGTTGCTGTTTTGGTTTTGGCAGAGCATGGATCGGTACCAGAAGGTAGAGAGGCCGAGGGAGGAATCACGGATTGATGAAAATGAGATTAGGATTACAAGCCAAGGAAGGATGATGAGCTATGTAACTTATGCCATGGGACTGCTTCAGGTATATTTACACATTTGCATGCTATGTTTATTTATTTTTGTGCGTGTTGTTACTGATATGAATTGGTTAGAAGCTGAGTTCTATATATTTCGATGTTGACCGAATCACCGAGTCATTTAGTTTCTCGTGGTTTTTTTTTATGAATTGAGACAACAGTATAGTTAGAGCTTGAAAATTAATGTGTTTTGCATGTGCCTTTCCCAGTTTCCATCATGAGTATTTGGAAACTACTGTTTTTTAGGGAAGTTTTGTTGGAGAAAGAGGTAAAATATTTGAAGCGCGCGACGAAGGAAATTCTAAGGCCGACGCCAATGCAAAAGCGTTCTTTGATGTGTATGGTCCGGAGGTACGTTTATCGACATTTTCAGCCATTTGTCCCAATGTTGTTTAACATTTGTGTTTTAAATGGACCCTTTTTTGCAATTAGCTGCTGGGATATTGTCGGAGATTGATTATACATTGTTTCTAAGTAGAATGGAAATTAATTATTGGCAAACCTCTATATGCTAGAGTACAGGAGGAGATGGTAGTTGTAAAATTTGGTAATTGTTGTTTCTGCGCGTCCTTAGAGTTATCTGTGTTACTTTCCATATGCAATTGAGTGTGTGCATAAACTCCGGCTCTTGTGTGTTGCGAACTCGTTCTGAATTCACTTTTTTGTTTCTTTTGGTAAAAAGATGCCTCCTCATAGTCTACATGTGTATCCGGAACTGTTCTTGATCTCTTTCTGATGAAATTTAAGATTATGGGCGTATGCTGTAGGGAAGAGCAGATATTGAGTTTAAGCAGCCAGAAGCAAGTTCAACCCTAAATTTGCATGTATGTGTTCAGTGGGTTAGGGAATTCAGTTAAGTTATATGTTGTTGCTTGCTAACATTGTGTAATAGGATGTTCAAGGACTTGCAACCTGGGTGCTGGCTGAGGGTTTCATGCCATCATGGGTTTTTATTAAGGTAAAATGATTGTTTTTTGCATCTCAGTTGTGTGCAATATGTGAACTGACATGAGGCCTTGATTGTGTTTGTCGAAATAAAGAGTTTATCCTTCAATCCAGAAAGAAAGTAAAGAGCTTACTGGTATTCTTTTCTTTGCTCAATTGTTTTATTTGTGTGCAGAACAAGCCGTTGATTCCCAAAGTGGTCATGCTTTATGTCCCTGGTCTTGATGCAACATTGTATTTATCGCAATCTAAAGTATTAAAAAATTTTAAAGAGTGCTGTGGAATTCCTAGGGCAGTTTTAGCACTCAGGTAATTGGGGTACTGCCTTTCTAAACCATTTCAATTTCACATAGTTAGTATTGACAATTTTGGGATTATTGTTTTTTCTTTCGGTTATCTACTAGCTATGTATCAGATGGTTTGCAGACTGTAGATGCACTTCTCACATGCAAAGTGAAAAGAAAAAGGGATGAAGTTGAAACCATTCAAAAGAAAACTGCTCGAACATCTTATGAAGGTTTTTTCTCCTTCTATAAATTCACCGTTACTGTGTGTTTATATCCATGATATACTTTGAACCTTTCTTGGGAAAACATTTTCGTTCTGATTTTCAGCAGTGCAAAATCTGGATTCATGCTTTCTTAATATGTGGAGTTAAGCTTTTGAATTTTGATGAATCATATTGAGGTTGGAAATTTTTCTTGTGTCAGGCAATGCATCTGGTGCTGACTTAACTAAAAACTTGCCTTTTCCAATTACTTACTACACTCTAACTGCCAAGGAATTGGAGGAGAATGGATACTGTTTTAAAAATCAAGGTAATCCTGTTACCATTAAAAAAGATTATCTTTGCATTTCATACTGATTCTCAATTAGTTGAATCTTGCAGAATTTATTTCAACAAAGCCTGCTCCTTCCGGGACTCCATTACATGAGATTTTGGTTATAATATCGAGCTACTGTATATGCAAATCGGGCCAGCCTTTGAGGTTATCAAAATCTTGACAGAGCTACTTCATGAACTTGCTATTGGTGATTATGAGGTAACTTTTACGGGGTGCTTCATTTTTTTAATAAGGTCAAGTTATATGCTATTTATTTTTGTAGGTTTTTCCGTCAATGTGGTAAAAAAAATAATGCTTTACTGCATGTTGGCGACATCCTTATCCGCTTGTTTTATTTTATCTTTTTTATACATATAAATTTTTTATTGACAATTTCTAAAAGAGTTGCGAAAGTTTTCCACTTTTTTTTTTTCATTATTTCTGAACCCCTTGCAGGTGAAGCTGAATTACAGATAGTCACTTGATGGAATGCTGGCTATTTGTGGTGTTCCCCAAGAGAAGTTTAGAACTAGCTACTCAAGATGTTTTCTGCCGGCATATTTAGGTTTGTATAAAAGCCACAGCGTTTTGATTAACATTTTCTCTATCTTTCCTCTCTCTAGAGGTTTATGCTGCAAGGGAAAAGAATGGTGTCTACATCCCCAAGGAGCGGTACTATCGAGAGGAGAGTGAAAGAAAGGTTCAATAAATTTTACATGCTGCTACCATCAAATATATATTTGCTCTCTTGTTCTTGCAAGTCATTTGATGCCTTTGGCTTTAGTTTAATATGTCTTCTTGTGATTTTGTCAATGGTTCGATTGACCTTTTTAGACTGAAGTTTTGTTTCTGCTAACTATGTGCTATGTGATTTTTAAACGGTTGTCTTTGTTGTTTTCCTGCAGATTGCGTAGAGCCGGAGACGAAGTGCAAATTCTTTTTGAGGTTCCCGAGGGTTAGCTTTTCCTTAATATGCCGTCCGTTTCAGAATCACGAAATAGGTTTGAATTTTTCAATTTTTAAATTCTGTGTAAGCAACCCTTGCCAGTTGAGCCCTCCATCTGACTGTATGCGACATACATGTACCAATCTGCTTCCTGGATTTTTTTTGGCTGTGTGTTCGTGCCATTTGGTTGTGTATCATGTCGAGGCAGGTTATTGATGCTGTTCTTACAGGTGGAAACACATTAGTTTCTTGCTCATCGGATACCACAGTGAAGGTTTGTATTCTTTGTTTATGCTTGACACATATATCTATTGTTTCCACTTACTGATTTCTTTTTGTATTTGGTGAAAATATTAGGTATGGAATGGCTTGTCTAATAGTACATGTATCAAGACCTTACGCCAGCATTCTGCCTATGTCACTTGCTGCTGCTTAAAAAAATGTACTTTTTCCCTAAGACACTAAGAAATATTTCATGCTCTTTTTAGTGTTGTTAAAATTAAAGATTAGGCTACAGCTAAGCTTGTAACTTATAGAATACTTTTAAAATAAGTGAGTAGGCTCGGCTTGATTAAGCTTGTTAAGAAGGTTTATTTATAGTTTTATAAATAATGTTTTATAACATATATTTAAAAACCTTAATGAAGTGTGAACATGGCTTGTTGGGCTCGAGTCCTCAGAAGAATCGCATCGAGCCAAGTCTTGACCTCAACTTGTTTTATTATTGACCAAGGTTGTGCTCAGCTTGTTAAGACTTAACATCAAGAAATTTTAATACTTGGCTTGGCTTGGCTAGCTCTACTCCTGTATAATGTTCTTTTGAAATTTTAATATCCATGTAGGTATTGCCATTCATTGCATCCAACAGTTTCTGATCTTCTTTGTTAATGTTCCAGAGCAATGTCATTGCATCTGCTGGCCTTGGTGGTGAACTCTCATATGCAATCTTGAAGCTGCAGTTGCTCCAGTGTCAAAAGCAAATAATACAATTGTAAATGACTTTGTTACATGTAACAATGGTTTAGGATCTTTGCGACATACATGTGTCCGCCCTATTATCTCAATCAAAAACATTACTTATGCATCCGACTCAAGGTCAGGGTATGTTTCTTTTGCTGAAAAAGGCCATAAGGAGTCGGCTTATGCAATGGCCACAAATGATTGTGGAACAGTTGTTGTTTCTGGTGCAACGGAGAAGGTATATTCTGGTTATTTGTCTCTTATTAATCCTTTTTGTTTAGTTTATCTCATTCTATAGCATTCTTACTGGTTTTCTTTCTTTCTTTATTGTGTTCTTATTTTATGTGCAAATAACCAGAAACCCATAAGCATACAATAGAAGATCAGAAATTGTCGATAGGAACTCACATACACTTACCTATAATTATTTTTTTTCTCCATAGGCAGTTGTACATCCCTTTTACGCGCACAGGTCTCCAATTAGTATTAATTTAAGTGAAAGTCAAAATCCCAACCCACTCAACACACGCACACAATGACTCTATTTAAAAAATAATTAAAGTTTACATTTGAAGCTTGGAGTTAATGTAGAAAATAGTTTTAAATTCATTGTTTTTAACAATAATATTTGATATTAGAGTTTAAAGTTTAAAATTTGGAAAACAAAAAACTGGCTCGTGTTTAAATTTTAATGACTACAAAATGAAAAATACTTACTTTTTATATTTCAACACTTCAACGTAGCCAACACATGCCATAGATTCCACATTCGATTACACTTGTTCCACTTATTCCAGGGGTATAATTACTTTTAAAATTGATTTTTATCAATTTTAATATTTAGGCTTTACTTTTAACTAGGATTTTTTGCCCGCTGCGCACGGACGGTTCGTTCATAACTTTTTAAGGAAACAAAATCAAGAATTTTTGTGGCATTGTTATAGTTAAAAGTGTTATAGGTACACAAACACTTATAGTGGGTGGGGTTCACCGAACAATGGGGAAAGATGGTAGGCATATTAAAATGTGGACTATAATTCACAATACCCGCCTGTAAATTACTTCCTCCGTGCTCTTTTAAGTGATCCATTTGCATAGTATCAACTATTCATTAAGTCATTTTAATCATAAGTTTAACATAGTTATGTAAGAGAAAATATAGTCAAGTGAGATGTTAGATTTGTCTAATCACGTAGGTTTATAATATTAATTTTTTTTTACAAATTTTACTTATATACAATTTGAGTTATTAATATTTAAAAATGTATTTTGGACTGCATGAAACGCAGAAAGAGTGCATTTAAAAGAGAACAGAGGAAGTATAAGCTAATCAACAGGGGAATAAGGTCAAAACTGAGATACTGAGACAAAATTTAGTTGATTTCTCAAAAGATCGAGATAAAAATTGAAAAAGAAAGAACAAAACTTTTAAAGAAAAAAAAACATAATTGTAATTGAAGTATTTTTTTCGAACACATTGAATACTGCCTAATTTCCTATATGTAATCCACACATTAAGAAACCTAAATGTAGAAAGATATCAAATTCATTGTCATTAGCATCGGGAATTTCAGAATCTAACAAATCAAAACAAATTTGGAACAAAAACCAAATTGCTTAAAGCTCATTCAAGAATCCTTGAATCTTATGAAGACTATATTATCAAGAGAAATAGTGGCAATATAAATTCATTGTGGTTTTTCTGAAGTGAAAAAAAAAAAAAGAAAACTCATAAACTTAAAAATTCAAGGTTATGAAGACTATTAAGTTTTATTTAATAATTTAGTGGCAGAATTAACTATCTAACCCAATATTTTAAATTTGAGAAAATATGTTTAGTACTACTATTCAAAATAAAGTCAGGGGAGAGCGGATTATCATTCATCATTGATGGAAGAATTAATAGAATAATAACTGAAAAAAGAATAAAGATTCATTCATATTTAACTGATCAATTGAACACTGTAAAAATAATTTGGTGAAACTGATGTAGATAATGTAAAAATTACACTAACATTATGTAACTTAAAGAATACAAAATTACTATTATGTTCATAAGTATTTGTACTTGAGACATAAGAGAAATGAAAACAGTATATATATATATATATATATATATATGTTCATAATAGTACTACTATTATGTTCATATGAAATATGGAAGAAATTATCTAGAACAATTGTTACCAAAATTTTTAAAAGCCAAACGAAATTAAAAATTAGCCATATGTGAATGCAATTCACCCAATTTAACTGTCAATCCTTGAGCATTGGGAATATGTTAATTATTAATATCAAAATTATAATTATATTTATACTTATAATTTAAAAAAATTCAATAATTATTTTTATTTATATTATGTAGTTTATTAAAACTATTTTATGTTAATAATTATATTTAAAAATTAAACCTGATACTAAAACTTAAAATTAAAATATGATTATATTTGTATAACGAATTTAATTTCTTATTAATCTATATAATAAATCCTGAATACTTTTTGACATGTGCAGACTCTTTTGTCCTTATTAAGTTTAATTCATCCTTCTTAATTGTAAAGGGTTAATCAGTCATTATATGCTCATTTTTAGATCAACGGCTCTTATTAAAATACATAGGCAGACTGGGTTCACACGTAATCTGCTGACTAATTACACGTCATTGGACACATCATCAATATCTATATTTAGAAAATAAATCTATAACAAAATCTTGAGAAAATCTTCTTATATATTTTAAAAAGATTTAATTGATAAGAAATATATATAAATTACTTGATTGTATACCTAATATTTTAAAAAAATATTAATATTATAATTTTATTACATAAATTTAATTAGGTTACAAATTTATGTATAAAAAATATATTATCATATATCAATATAAGGTATATGACAACCATATTTTAAATAAAAATATTTCATTGAAAATATGATGTAAACATTAAATTGGCCCTAAAAACATTGATGAATATAAAATGACTAATAACCTAAAAAATTTTATACCATTCTAAACAAATTCTACATAATTTTTTTTCTTTTTAAAGAAGAGAAGAATGAAAAGGAAAAAAAAGACTAAAACACATCATAATTTAATTATTAGATATAATATCCTTAATTCATTAATCATCATCTATTTCAATACAAAATAAAAATGTATATAAAATTTGGAGTAAATTGTTTTACAATTTTTTATAAATAATTTATACTGTAAAAGAGTATAAGAAGTATACCCTAAAAGACTTGGTATCGGAGTATAATTTGATTTTAAGGCTTATAATAATATTAAATTGAAAAATAATAAAATTAAATTAAATTAAATAAAAATATTAACTGCAAAATTTTTTTCATAATCAATATGTGAAAGAAAAAATTAGAGGAAATATTATGGACTAAAATAATATTTAAAAAATTAACAGATAATCAAAACATAAAAATTTATTTTATAAAATTATAGATTAGTCCATAAAAACTAATCATAATAAAAATTTAAAATACATTACGTAATAAAATATAAGTTTTAAAGCGAAGTAATTAGTTGATGCGATGTTTTAGTTGATGTTTATGGAGTAAGTTTTTTCTAAAAAGGGAACTCTGACAATTGTATTGGGACGGACTAAAAAGGAAAGTGAAACATAATTAGTGGGACGGATGGAGTAATAATTTTTTCTAATCTATATATATATTAAAGCATTAGTGAACAACTTATCCTACATTTAATGTGGTGTCTCCAATTCAAATTTCTAATTTTTATAAATTTTTGCATTTTTTAAATATATTAATTTTAGGTTTTTGCATTTATATTTTCAGTTTTTGAAATATATGGAATTCCCATAATGTTCACTTTCAAATATATTTGAAAGATTTGAAATTTGAAATTTTGCATTTTTTATTTTATCTATATTATTTTATATTTTTTAATTTACTAATTTTATATTTTCGCATTTATTTATTTATGATCATTAGAAATTTTAAGTTTTTGAAATATATGGAATCCTCACAATATCACTTTTAAAAAGATTTGAAGTATTTATTTATTCATTACTATATTTTAAGTTTTTGAAATATATGAAATTTCCAATTTTTATGGAATTCCCACAATGTTCACTCTTTAAAAAATTTGAAAGATTTAAAATTTGAAATTTTGTATTTTTTATTTTATCTATATTATTTTGTATTTTTGAATTTACTAATTTTATATTTTCACATTTATTTACTTAGGTCATATTGTAATGCCAGTAATTTTGTGTTGGTTTAGTCTCAATTTTGGTTATATTTTTTTATGTTGTAAATGATGTAATTAAAATGTACATTGCACATCATATTTATTTATTCAGGTTAAACATATATTAATTTGTATATGGAAATCCCAATTTTTAGTTTTTAAAAGATATTTAATTTTCAATTTATATGGAGTTTCCATAATTTTCAGTTTTTAAAGATTTGGATTTTCAAATTTATATGATTTCTTAGTATATATATATATATATATATGGAATTTATATTATTAAAAGATACATTAATGAATATATGGAAAAGATTTGAATATATAGAGTAATGTATATATATGCCACATTTTTTCAAAAATATGTCGCTTCTCCTAAAAGTAATATACAATTATATATTTTTTAAAAGTAATATACAATTATACAGTTGCTTATCATTTTTTTTTTGCCTAGAAGTTGCTAATCGTTTATATCATTAAAATCGTATGTAAATCTAGCCTAAATAATATAAATCTTATTTATGTTTTATTATATTAAAAATAATGTTCCCTCCGTTTTTTTATTTGCTACATACTCATTTTTCACGCAGTCCAATACACATCTTAAACCACTAATAACTCAACTTCGGTATAAGTAAAAATTCTAAAAGTTCCATATTTAAAAACTACACGACGAGACGAATCTAACAAGATCTCGCATGGCTATATTTTAACTTCAATAACTATGATAGAACTTTAAATCAAAGTATGTATGTGAATAGTAGCAAATTAGCCAATGTAGCTATTAAAACAAAATGGAGGAAGTACAAAACAATTATAATTATTCATGGAATTGTGAAAATTCATATTATATGGATAATTGGTTTATAGTAAATTAATTATTTCCGTAAAGCGTATTATAAATAGAAGAATCGGGTGTATAAAGAATTATTGGGAGTGCGAATAGATCCATCAGTAAATAAATAAAAAAAATTATTTTTTTAAATATATTTTTAAGAAATACTCCCTCCCTTTTTTTAATAAGTGTAACACTAGGAATGACACATGATTTAATGTAAGTTAACAAAATTGATTTAGTTGAAGAATTACAATAATTAAATAAATAAAATAAGATGAATCACATTTGACTTTATTCATTTTTAGTTTTATTAATGAACATCAACAAATTAATAATTTAACTATAATTAGTAGAAAATATTAACCTTCAAAATATTCTAAATATGGTAACATAACATTTATTTCCAAACACCCAAAAAAGCAAAGTGTAACACTTAAAAAATAAACGGAGGAAGTAATTCATTAATCTATATTTTAATAGATTTGCAATTGACGAAAGAACAAATATAAATCTAGCTTTGTCAGAAATTGAAAAGCTAATTGCTGCAAATTCTATAATTTGAAAATTTTCTCTGGAATGCCGGTATTGAATGAGGTTTTAACATCTGAAACAAATAATGTATTGATAGTAGATGACATATTATAATAAGGAATTAATGAAGCCGGATCATGCAAAGCTATTATTTTTATTGATTGATTAGCTCAATAATGTTTATAATAAAATAATGTATGTAGTTGATAGTGATGAGGGTTGATTCTTTTTTCTTTATGACATTTATCGATAATTTTATCTAGAAAATATTATGTTTAGCCATTTGTGGGAGAGATTATATTGTGTTGTCTGTAGCATCCAATGGAATAGCACCCAACTCTTTCAAAGAGGTATGACAACACATTCTAGACTTGGTATTTCACTAGATTGTGACGAGAATTCTACCTGCAAAAAACTTATTCATTTAACTTCTCTTCTCATTAAAACAAAGTTCATTATTTAGGATGAAAATTCTTGACGGGTAGAATGATTACGTGCCCGTATGAAATAACCAAATTCCCCATCAATTTCAGACAAAAAAAATTCCCACTCGCATTTTGTTTTATTATGACTATTAGTCAATGTCAATATTTAAAGAATATTGGACTCTATCATAAAAAATCAGTTTTTATTCATGTTAGTGATATGTTACAAGATCTCGTGTCACTGGAAAAAGGGGACTCGAAGTAGTAATATGTAATTAAGATGAAATAACTCAAGATACTAAAAGAAATGTTATTTACAATGAAAATTATATGACAGAAATTTGCACAATGAATACTTCATATAGGTGATGGTAATTGGTAAAGCTGGCATTGATCTCGAAGATGTACAATTAGATGTAACATTTAAAGATGATAATTTTATATACTCTACGGGAGATCCTATAGCGGCTATTGTTGAGTACTTATACAAATATAAAATGCACCATTTCAAATCCAGATATTTTTAAAGATAGTGCTATACTAATCCTTACCAATGATATTGTTGATACGATCAATGATTACATCATGGAACGTATGTCTGCGAATGAAAATGTATATATATCAGTTCTAACAATATTTGTCAAGAGGATGAAAGCATAAATAATGCCAATGAATTATTTTCACTGGAATTTCTAAACACGAACAATTGTTCTGGATTACCGAATCATGAAATATAGTTGAATGAGGGTTGCATGGTCATGCTTTTTAGGAATATGGATCCATCAAATAAATTATGCAATGGAAATAGGTTGATAGATTTCAATATGCAGAACCATATAATTGAGGTTAAACTAATTTTCGGAAAACCATGAAAGTAGAAAAATTATTGATTGATAGAATGATTATGAGCCAATATGATTTAAACAAATTCCCCATTCGATTTCATATGAGAAAATTTTAACTTGCAATTTGTTTTACTATGATTATAAACAAAGCTCAATGTCAATCATTAAAGAATGTTGGACTTTATCTTCTAAAACCAATTTTTAGCCATGAACAGTTATGTTGTAATATTTCGTGTCACTAACAATGTGTGGCTCAAATTATTAATATGCAATTAAGAATTATTAACTCAAGATACCACAAGAAATGTTATTTACAATGAAATTTATATATGACAGAAAATTTGCAAAATGGATACTTGATGTAGGTGATGGTAAAGCCGGTATTGATTTTGAAGGTACAATCAGATGTGATATTTTTGCATGATATTCTTATAAACTCTACGGGTAATTATATAGCGACAATTTTTTTAGAGTACATATAAAAATATAAACTGCACCACTTCAAATTCAAACATTTGTAAGATAGTGTTATACTAGCCCCTACCATGAGATTTTCAGCAATGAAATTTTCAGCAAATCGTGAGGGAATTTTTCATATTATGCTTAATACTTATATTTTAAATTTTGTTTTAGTTTAATTTGAATTTCAAATTAAATAAAAATATTTTTTGAATAATTATTTTTATTATTCTGTTAGGTTTGTATCGGATAAGCCACAGAAGCTAAAAAAGATTGTATAATATGATTTCTTTGTTAATTTTAAAAATAATTAAATTATATTATCATATACATCCTCTTTCGAATATATATAAAATCATTACACATTTTTCATTACTCAAAATATAAATTATTATTACTTTATATAATATAAGTATATATATTATATAAAATATATAATTATGTCCGTCGAGTCTCGACGGGTTACTTACTAGTTTTGAATAGTTAAAGGTATTTATTTTTCACTTGCTCTCATCATTTTAGATATGAAAGAAAACTATATATATATTTAATTTTTTAACAGCAAAAGTAATTTATTTTATATTATGTCCACCTGGTTTTAAATTTTCTTCATTCATCTTATTATCTCCTTTATTTTCCTTTTAATATTTTTTATATGCATTCTAACCACCATTTAAGCAAAAGACGTTGAATCTTATGTAATCCAAAAAACACCATATTTTCATTTTCTATCGTCATATTAGTTCAACACCCGTGCGTAGCGGGCGAAAAACTCTAGTTATATATAGTTTGATAATAAGGGAATTATAGTTATTATTAATAAATTTTTTAATTTATTATATTTATGGAGGTTAATATTTCAGGCTCAAATTTTTATATAATTAATATAATATATTTAAAGATATAACATATTCGATTAAATAATATATATCGAGTAAAAATTAAAGAATATATATTGGTTTAACTAAATCTATCATAATATCAAATATATTATAATTTATTTCCAATTTATATCCTTTTCAAATATATGAAAAGATTTTTTCAAGATTTTCTTATGCTAATTAAATAGATTTATTACCTTAATATAAGATTTAAATTGACTTGGCAAGTAGGATGATTCAGCGCTGACGTGTAATTAATTTGGATGACTATACGTTTCTGAATGATTAATCAGAATTTACGTGGAAACCCAAGGCATAATTACAATATAACCCTTAAAATTATAAAAGGATGGAACATATTTAATAAGGGCAATACAGTCTGCACATGTCAAAAAGTATTCAGGATTTATTATATAGATAAACACTTAAATTGATTTATTTCTCATCTATATATTAATAAAAGCATTAGTGAACAACCTATGCTACATTTAATGTGGAGATGGAACGTTCAGTGTAGAAGAAGTTTGTTTGATTGGGAAAAGAATGTTTGGGAGGATTTCCTTGCTGTACTAGGGAGGGCACATTTGAGCCGACACATTAAAGACAAGGTTATTTGGACGAAGGAGGGGAGTGGAGTTTTCAAAACCCGATCATGCTGGGCGAGGGAAGAAGGGGTAGATGTGGCTATGTCTAAGAGGAAATGGCGAGAATTTTGGAAAATTAAAGCTCCGATGAAAACTAAGGTGTTAGCCTGGAAGCTATTACAAAATGGATTACCGGTGAGAGAAACTTTATATCAAAGAGGATGTGTTCAGCTCGTTGATGCATTTTGTCCTTGCTGTGAACTAGAGGTGGAGTCGGAAGACCATCTCTTTTGTAAGTGTGAGTTTGCCAGGATATTGTGGTACACAGGTGTGAATTTTTTTGGGCTACAGTGGGTGATGCCAGGAAGCATAAAAGGGCTAATGAACTGGTGGTTTGAAGGGTATCCATATAGCAGCCATAGGGAAGGATGGGCTCTTATGGGATTGGCAATAATCTGGACTATTTGGCAGAACCGAAATCAGCTGGTCTTTAAAGGAAAAATAATTGACATATGGGCGGCTATAGAAGAAGTGAAATGGAGGGTTAATTTGTGGTGGAAGGCGGCTGGGATGGGTAGTGGTTATAGTCTCAGGGAACTTGAGAGGCAATTTCCAATTACTCTTGAGCAAACAGGTAGAAGTAATAGATGTGGTCCAAGGAGGGGCTTAGTGTGGATACGCCCAGAAAAGGGTTGGTGGAAAATCAATACAGACGGATCCTCAATTGGTAATCCGGGGCCAGCGGGAATTGGTGGAGTGATTCGTGATGACATTGGTAAGGTCATCTTTATACTTTCGGATTACATTGGTGAAAAAGACTCTAATGAGGCAGAAATAGTGGCTGTTAGTCGGGTATGTGGTGCAATAATTCGTGACCAACGCTTTCCTCTCCCAAGAATTGTTTTTGAATGTGACTCTAGTAATGTGGTTAGTTGGCTCTTAGATCTGGAAAGAATACCTTGGCGACTGCATAAACATATTGGTCCGATTGCTAATATTATAGCAGGAGCAGGCGAAGTGCGTTTTACACATATCCTAAGGGAAAGGAATTTTTTGGCAGATCAGTGGGCAAAAAATGGAGCAACGGGGGGGGGGGGGGGGGGGGGGGGGGCTTGAAAGAAGAATGGTATTGACTGTTTGGATGCCTTAGCGGGGAGGATGTTAACCAGTGATAAGGATGGAAAGGGCTGAAGAGTTGAATGAATTAAACAAGGAAGACATATATATATGGATCAGTTGAGGAGTTTTTGAATTTTTTGAGATGTTGTTTTGATTTTTTCAGGTTGCTGTGATGCTGTTGGTGCTGCGTGGAAATGATACTGAAGTGTCTCAGGCGAACGCTGCGGTTTTGTACCATGGTGCGGTGAGAGGTCGCATATGCGTGGGCGTGCTCGGTAAAGTTCTAATGCGGATTGATGAATGATAAAAGGATGGAAGGGACATCAATCGACATTGTACCAATTGAGAAAAGGCTGAAGAGAGCTGGTGCCTCGTGATTCCATAATGAAGTTGGTTATAGTCATCACTGTTGGATTTTCCTTTGTATGGAGTTTATTGGTCTATTGTCATGCTAAAGCGATACTGATGCTGATAGTCTTGGAGGGATCAGAGATGGTGCTGGAGTGATGCTTAACGTTGATATTAGATGATGCTGCTTGTGCTGGGGTGACATGTTGACTTGCAAGCTCATTTCGACACGGACAGAGGTGATGTTTTAATCTGACACCTTTAAATTTGCTTCTGTATGCATGTTGAGCCTGCAATTAGTCAATTCGGTGTATCGGATATGATAAAGGGCTTTTGGACTTTTCCTTGTGCTAGTTTGGTTTGTCAACCTCTGTATACACTTTCGAACACCCTCTGAGCCATTATAGAGCCTGGTTTTAGTTGCCTTTCCCTAAATTCCTATCCTATACCTTGCGAACCTTGCTTAAGCCAATTGAATATCTTGTTGAGTACTCATTTTCTGGCATTTTGAAACGCGCCTATTCATTATTAGAGCCACAAAACTGTTAGTGAGTCAATGGGACTGACAGGGTCTATCTATGCACTCTAACAAAAAAATTCTATGATGTTTGTAATCCTGAAGCTTAGGTTCCTGAGTGGTGGTTTGTTAAAAAAAAGAAAAGAGAAAAAATATCAGGGAGGAGTCTGAAAGAAGATTGTTTGTGGGTGGGCATGTTGACGGGAAAAAAGGAAAAAAAAAATGGTATTTTGAAAAGTAGATGCTGGGATGAGTTTTTGCACATGAGTATGGGAGTCGGGAAATACATTAAAGGAATAGAAGAAAAGAAAAAAAGAAAAAAAAAAGAGAAAAGAAAAAAAAAAGAAAGAAAAAAAAGAGGAAAAAAAAAAGAAAAGAAAAAGAGAGAACATGAAGGAATACAGGAATACTGACAATTGTTCAAGGAATTGAGGGATTGGATCCAGTGAATGGGTTTGTATCTTGAAAAGAGTTTTGGTAATATTGTTTTTGGTATTGTGTAAGAATAATGTTTCGGGAATGGAGTAGGGTGTGTGGTAGCATGCATCTTTTGAGTTTAGATCTGGAGAACATTATGGTGAGGTGTTGAGTCCACAATAAATCTTGAATTTTTGTGTTTGGAATGCATAGATGGGATCCTCTTTTCTCATGACTTGCTGCCTTTCTACCCTCTTGTTTTCTTTCGCCGAGACATCTAGTCAGGCCATTTTCCACCAATAAAGCCCTTCTTTTCGATTGCACTGTTTCTGATCTTAAGGCAGGGGAGATGTGAAATTTGAAGCAAGTTTATAGTGTGTCTATTGAAACATCATTTCTGCACTTTTTTGTTTGGTCACTTGGAGTGGATCTGACTTCAGGGGATAAAGACATGGTTTTGACCTGAGAGTTTTTGGAACTAGCACAGGATGCTTGTGGGGAACAGATCGAGTAATGTGGGAGTGACTTAGTCTAGTTTTAGTTAACTTTTCATTGGATTTGGATAGATTATGGTAGCTAGTTTTTATCGTCTGAAACTCAGGTTTTGTTATGCTCGAATGGAGCATGTTTTGTTGAGGCTGAGCTTTGGCAGGCGGTTGCTTGCTATGTAAACAATGTACTGTGTCGAGTGTTGATCTTGAATGAAAGTTTTTCCCCTCAAAAAAAAAATGCTACATTTAATGTGGTGTCTCCATTTTCAATTTCTAATTTTTATAGATTTTTGCATTTTTTAATTTATTAATTTTAGATTTTCTCATTTATTATTTATTTATTTATTCATTATAGATTTTCAAATTTAGAAATATATTAGACTTCCAATTTATATGGAAATCCCATAATATTGTTCACTTTTAAAAAGATTTGAACGATTTGAAATTTAAACTTTAAAAAGATTTGAAAGATTTTGAATTTTAAATTTATATAGAATTGCCAATTCCAATTTATATATAATATATATAAATAATATGTACTTATATCATTCTAATTGTATATAAATACTTCTTCCATATTCAAATATTTTTTACGGACAAACTTTTCACACAGTTCAGTGTACATTTTAAATCATTAATAACTCAAGTTCAGTATAAGTAAAAATTCTAAAAGTTCTATATTTAAAAATTACACGACGAGACGAATCTAACAAGATCACACTTGGCTATATTTTAAATTGTATAACTATGATAAAACTTTAAGTGATAGTCTGTTTGTAAATATTAGCACATTTACACAGGTCAACAATATTTTAATACGGAGGTAGTCATATGAAACTTATTTATATTTTATTCTATTAAAAATTATACTTCCTTCGTTCATAAATAAATGCAACATATCCATATTTCACACAAACCAATGCACATTTTTAATCTGTAATAACTCAAATTCCATACAAGTAAAAATTATGCAAATTTGATATTCTAAATATTTGGAATTAGACGAATCCAACAAGATCTCACTTGACTATATTTTATCTATATATTAATAAAACCATTAGTGAACAACCTATTCTATATTTAATGTGGTGTCTCCATTTCAAATTTCCAATTTTTATATATGTTGTATTTTTTAATTTATTAATTTTAGAGTTTCTCATTTATTTATTTATTCATTATAGATTTTCAATTTTTGAAATATATATGGAATTTTCAATTTATACAGAATCCCACAATATTGTTCACTTTTAAAAAAATTGAAAGATTTAAAATCTAAAATTTAAAAGATTTGAAAGATTTTGAATTTTGAATTTATGTAGAATTTCCAATTACAATTTATATATATTATATATAATTAATATTTACTTTTATCATTCTAATTTTATATAAATAGTTCTTCTATATTCAAATATTTTTTACGGACCCACTTTTTACACATTCAGTGTACATTTTAAATCATAAATACTCAGTTCAGTACAAGTAAAAATTCTAAAAGTTCGATGTTTAAAAACAACACGATGAGACGAATCTAACAAGATCTCACTTGGCTATATTTTAACTTATATAACTATGATAAAACTTTAAGTGAAAGTCTGTGCGTGAATAGTAGCACATTTACAATGCCAACAACATTTGAATACGGAGGTAGTAATATGAAATTTATTTATATTTTATTATATTAAAAATTGTACAAAATATTTATAATTATTAAGGAAATTATGAAAATTCATATTCATATTATGTGAATAATTAGGTTACAATAAATTAACTATTTCTGTAAGAATATTATAAATAAAATATTGGGGTGTATAAAGAGTTATTGGAGTGCGAATATATCCATTATTAAATAAAGAAGGAAAGCCAAATTTTTTTAATCTATTTTTTAAGGAATAATTCATTAATCTATGCTTTAACAGATTTGCAATTGACAGAATAACAAATAAAAATCTAGCTTTGTTAAAAATTGAAAAGTTAATTACTGCAAATTCTATAAATTTGAAACTTGCCTCTGGAATGCCGGTACCGGATGAAGTTAATGTCTAAAACAGAGAATCTACTAATCCTAGAAGAGTCATATTATAATAAGAAGAAAATGATGACGAATCATACTAAACTATTACCTTTGTTGATTGATGAATAAAGAATATTTATATATGATAATGTCTGCAGTTGATAGTGGTGAAGGTGAATTCTTTTTCCTTTACGTGGTGGAACGGGCAATGCATTTATTAGAAAACCATTATGTTCAGCCCTTCATGGAGGAGTGATATGATATTGCTTGTAGCATCCAGTGAAATAGTATCACTACTTCTTCCAAGAGGTACGACTGCAAATTCTAGATTTGTTATTCCACTAGATTGTGATGAGAATTCTACCTACAAAAAAATTACCCCAGGAAATGATTTAACTCCTCTTCTAATTAAAACAAAGCTCATTGTTTGGGATGAAACCTCTTGATTGGTATAATGATTATGAGCCCATCTGATTTAACCAAATTTCCCATTCGATTTCAGATGAGAAATTCTCACTTGCAGTTCGTTTTGCTATGACTATAAATAGAAGTCATTGTCAATCTTTAAAAAATATTGGACTCTATCTTCCAGAACCAGTTTTTAGAGGGTACTCGAAGCATTAATATGCAATTAAGATGGATTAACTCAAGATACAATTAGAAATGTTGTCTACAATGAAATTCATATATGCCAAAAAATTGAAAATTAGTATATCATGGAGGTGATGGTAATTGGTAAAACTGGTATTGATCTGAAGATGTACAATCAGGTTTGACATTTCATAATGATTTTCTTATGAACTTTACGGGTCGAAAATTGTTGAGATTATATATATAAATATAAATTGTACCACTTCAAATCCAGACATTTTTTAAAATGTTGCTAGATTAGCCCCTACAAATGTGCTATTGATACAATAAATGATTACATCATGGAACATATGTTTGCAAATGAAAATATATATCTCAGTTCTAACGATATTTGTCAAGATTATGAAAGTATATATAATGGTGATGAAATATTTTCACCGGAATATCAAAGTATGATCAAGCTTTCAGGATTACCGAATCATGAAATAAAGTTGAAGGAGTGTTGCATAGTCATGCTTCTTAGGAATATAAATCCAGCAAATAAATTATGCAATGAAAGCACGTTGATAGTAAAACAAGATGCGGAACCATACAATTAAGGCTAAATAATTTTGGGAAACCATGAAAGTAGAAAATCCTTGATAGAATGATTATAAGCCTATTGGATTTAACTAAATTCCCATTCGATTTTAAAGGAGAAAATTTCCACTTTGTTTTACTTTGATTATAAACAAAAGTCAATGTCAATCTTTAAAGAATGTTGAACTTTATTTTTCAAAACCAATTTTTAGCTTTGAACAATTATATATCGTGATATCTCGTGTCACTAGCAAGAGAGAAAATCAAAGTATTAATATTTAATTAAGAAGAAGATTAACTCAAGATATTACAAGAAATGTTGTTTACAATGAATTTTATACATAAAAAAAGTGTGCAATATGGATACTTGATGTAGGTGATAGTCAAACCGGTATTGATCTTGAAGTTGTAGTCAGATGTGACATTTCCGGATAATATTCTTATAAACTCTACGGGTGATCCTATATAAGCATTCTTTTAGTGTACATATACAAATATAAACTGCAACACTTCAAATATAGACATTTTTAAAGATAGGTGGTATACTAGTCCCTTCCAATAATATTGGTCGATACATTAATGATTACATCATGGAATGTCTGTCTGCAAATGAAAATGAATATCCCAGTTCTAAAAATATTTCTCAAGAGGATGAAAATATGGATAATGACAATGAAATATTTACATCAGAATATCTAAACACGATCACGTATTCTGGACACTGAATCATAAAATAAAGTTGAATGAGGGTTGTATAGTCATTCTTTTTAGGTATATATAACCATCAAATAAATTATGCAATGGAAGCAGGTTGATAGTAACCAAAATGCGAAACTATATAATTGAGATTAAATTAATTTTGGGAAACCATGAAAGTAGAAAATTCTTGATTGGTAGAATGATTATGAGCCCGTCTGATTTAACCAAGTTCTCCATTCGATTTCAAATGAGAAAATTTTCATTTGCAGTTTGTTTTGCTATGGATATAAAGAAAAGTCAATGTCAATCATTAAAAAAGGTCGAACTCTATCTTCCAAAACCAGTTTATAGCAATAAACAGTTATATGTTGCGATATCTCGTGTCACTGGCAAGATGAGATTCAGAGTATTAATATTTATTTAAGATTGATTAATTCAAAATACTATAAGAAATGTTGTTTACAGTGAAATTTTCAGCAAATTGTAAGAAAAATGTTCATATCATGTTTAATACTTATTTAAATTTATTTAATTTTAAATAAAATATAATTTTATTATTTATTTTTTATTAACCTGCTAGGTTTGTACGAGACAAGCCACAAGAAGACGGTTTAATATGATTTCTCTATTAGTTTTAAAATAATAAAATTATAAATATCATATATTCTCTATTAGTTTCATATGATATAAGTATATATACTATGTATAAAATATATAATTATACCCGTCGAGTCTCGACGGGTTACTTACTAGTTTCATAAAAACTACAAACTAATTTGTCAAGGGTTTTAATTATTTGTATTCCAACATTTTAAAGTAATATAAAAACATAGAAAAATACAAAGTAAAAATGGCAAAATAATAGTCAAGATTGCATGCTTGTATTAAAGCATTCATTAATAATAATTACAAACTTCCTCTTTTTTTTTTTTTTTTTTTTTTTTTTTTTTTTTTTTTTTTCCTATTGACCCACTTAGCACGCATTTCAATGCATATTTTAAACCATTAACAACTCAAATTCTGTACAAGTAAAAATTCTAAAGTTCTTCGTTAGGATGGCTTTCTTTTTTTTGGTAAACAGTAACACTCATGTGTCGGCAAAGGTGTGTGGGAGTCCAAACTACACAAATTACAAAGGGAATATTTTTTGGTAAACAGTAACACTCATGTGTCGGCAAAGGTGTGTGGGAGTCCAAACTACACAAATTACAAAGGGAATAAAGGGGAGGGGATAGGGGGCCGGGTGGGGATCGAACTCCCAACCTATGGTTGAGAGAAGGGAGACTTGACCACTAGAGTAAGCCCCAACCCCCTTGGATGACTTTCTTTGATTTAAAAATATGTAGGGTGGGCTTTCGATTTAAAAGGCCCGTTTAGAAACGGGTTGACCCAATCAGGTTTGGCCCGTTTGAGGGCGGGCTGGCCCGTGGGCCTTCTTGAATAATACAGTAGTATATACTCTATCAATCGATTTTTGTCTTGGTCCTTATTAAAGCCCTAACCTAACAACAACGGCTGTTCTCAAATCCGCGTTCTACCTTAGCAGCTCCAATCTCTCGCCAATCGCCGCCGAACTCACTCCTCACCCCACCGCCATCGTCCGCCGCCACCACCTCTGTGACGCCACGCCGCCGCCGTCCCTCCCTCCCTCCGCTTGCCATCAACCGGATACAGCTCGCCACTCGCCCGTCGCCCTCCGCTCACCACCTCGGAACCACCGCTACGAGCCTGTGACACCCGCCGCCAACACCGTCACCATCTCACTGTAAGTTTCAATTCCTTTTGAAATTAGCATTCTTTAACATTATTTAAATTTGAAATTAGCGGCTCTATTGATTCTTAAAATTTTCGATTCTTAATTTAGTTGTTTTGACTTGTCAAGTGAGCTAAGTCCGATTTCCTAAAAGTTCTGAGTTAGAGTTTGAAATTCAAATACTAGGATGGGCTAGATAAACAACATTAATTTTTAAGTTTTGCTAATTAGCTTGATATTGTGCTGGATTGTAGGATTTACAACAGATATAATCACAGAATGACGAGGGTACTGATTTGTTACAACAAGCATTGTGAATTTTACAATTGTTGGAGGTTCTAACAATGTTAGCTGCACTATTTATTGTTTTTCTTTGGTCTGTGTTAGCCAAACTATTTAGACTTCATATTACTAGCTTGCACTCATTTGAAATTTTGGGTGTCTAATTCTTCGGAGTGAGTCAGTTGTGATCATGAATGCAGTAAAAGAATACTTGCCACCCTTTTCTAACTTGGTGGTGAGCATTCATGAATTTGACAATACATAATTCATAACATGATCATGAATGTCTAATTTGCAACTAATGAGGCTCATACCCATCTTTTTTATTTATTTTTTTTTAAAAAAATATTATTTTATTAAAAGCCCGCGGGCATACATGCAAACCCGCATTTGGGGCGGGTTGAGCCTAGGTATTTTAAGCCCGCCCCGTTTAAGCCTGCAACACGTGGGCCCTGCACGGGCCGACCCATTTCGCCCACCCATTTCGACAGCTCTAATCTTATGGTTTGGTGTTCGATTACCCATCCGACCTCCTATCTGTCCCCTTTATCTCTTTGTAATTTGTGTGGTTTGGGCTCATACCATTGATTTTCTTGACTTCAGCTTTGAAAAAAAAAGTGGATTATTAAATAAACCTAATAAGAGGCTGTTAGATTAGAAATATGAAAAGGAATTATTTAATTAATAACATATATTAATTAAAAGTGCAATTTTTCCGTTAAATTCCATTTGGGCCAGTAATATTCACAACCTTCATATCGTGACCGTGTTAGTATTTGACTGTTTGTTAAGTGCATTTGGGCCATATGAAATCCAAAAGAATATCTAAATTGATATAGGATTATTGTAATGGGCTGAATAATGAATTAAAAGCCCAAATTGAGCCTATTCAGCAAAGCAATTCCAAATCCCAAATTACAATCCCTTCTTCCAAAATCATCCGCCGCTTAGAGCTTCTCCAACGCCGCCTCCAAAATGGCGGTTGGCGGTTTAATGGTGGTAGCGGGCGCTCCAACGCGCCCGCGAAATTGCCGCCCGCCATCGCCAAAAATGGCGTTCCGGAACAGTGCACCGCGATTTTACGCGGTGCACTGTTCACCCCGGCATCCTTTTTCTTTTTTTTCGTTTTTCTCTTATTTTTTCATATTTTATTTACTTTTTTATTTGTTTTTTCTTTTCTTTTCTTTTTTTTTTTTTTATTTTTTGATTTTGTTAACAACTGCTCTCTTTTTGATTTTTTTCCTGTTTTGATTTTTTGCTTTTAATTATATCTTATTAAATAAATTAAAATATACAAATTAAATTTTATATATATAAAAATATATTATGTATTAAATTAATTAATAAATGAATATAATATGAATAGTAATGGAATCAAAATGGAATATTCTATTGTAGAGGAAAATATAGAGTGGTGGGTTGGAGAGAAATAGTGGGAAACTGTAAATTTAACTGGAAAGTAGAGATAGTGTAATTGTAAAATAGAGTCTGGGGTTGGAGATGGCCTTAGCCTCAGAAATTTGCATTCAGCATACAGGCTACAGCCCTCCACCATTCCTGTGCTGCTGCAAAGATTGAAGCTTTCATCCGTCACTACTCCCTTCTCCTGTATCAGTAAACTCACGAAGCCTTGCCTTTCTCTCCCATCATCTATTATTTCCAATATTTAGCCTAATATTTGGAGGCAACCGGTGAGTGCTTTACTTTCTTCCTTTTCTTTTTATTTGTTCATTGCCTCTAAGATTTGCTTTTGTCAATTTGGAAGGATGTGTTGGATCGATAGGGGGAAAGGAGAAAACTTGTTATCTTTCTGTTTTCTAATTCGACCTGTGATTTTGCCTTGTTTGATTTGGGATTTAGGGTTTATTAAATTTGTTTTATTTCTAGGGAATTTAGGGTTAAATTATTAATTATCTGAAGTAATTCTAATCCGTGGCTGCAATCTTGTTAGGTGTCCTTGTTTCTCAAAATCAATCCGAAACTATGGCAGCTGAGGAGGCTGCGCCGCAGCCTTTGAACTACATTCCGGAGGTGGTGTTAAAGAAGAGGAAGAACAATGAAGAGTGGGCGATTAAAAGGAAGCTTCAGATGCAGGAAAGGGAGGCTAAGCGCCAAAAATCCGCAACTCGCTTCATCAAGAAGCCTGAGCAATTTGTCCGAGAACACCGTGACAAGGTAAGGAGGCCATATTGTCTTTGTCCAGTAATCTTTTGTTATGTCTACATTCGCATTTGCTATTCCATTGCTTTTATAGACATGAATGGTAAATTTTCCATTGATTAGTAGTTTAACATATTATTGGTATCATGTATTCTGCATTCAGGAATTGGACCTTGTCCGGATGAAGAGTAGGGCAAAAAGACAAAGACGGAATCCATTGGATGTGGAATCCCAGCTCCTTTTCATCATACGTATAGGAGGGTTAGGACAAATTCGCTACTGCCCCAGAGAATTTATAAGTTTGTCTGTTATCTAAATTGTGTTTCTATGCAGGAAAAATGATATGCATCCAAAAACACGGAAGTTCCTCTACTCTTTAAGGTTAAGGAAATTATTCAATGGAGTATTTGTTAAGGCAAACAATGAGATTATGGAAATCTTGCAGAAGGTGGAGCCTTATGTGACATATGGGTATGTAAATAGCCCTCTTCATGCTGTTATCAGCTACTCCTTTAGAGAATCATCTTGTTTGTTTTGTACAGTAGAGATATGTGTTAATTGCCAATGACCATTTATCTACTTGAAACTCTGAGCCCATGAACTTGATAAATGCTACCTTGTTGAAATGAAATTGGTTTGCTCATGGTCTGGCACTTTGCTGTGTTGCTTTATCTCAAATGAGTGGTCAAAGCATTCTACAAATGATGATTATTTCAGTATGTGGTGATGAACTTGGGTAATCATGCAATTGTACTGTTAATACTATTTTCTTTTCTCATTTTGTAGCTGCTTTTTGAGTGATATTCGATTCACCACTTCAAATGATCTGTGATTTCCTCATCTGTTTCTTTTTTTTTTTTCTTAATTTTTTTTTATGGGCTTTATCGTGTTCTCCATCATATAGTGTTCTCTGTGGTAATTTTCTAAATAATGAGATTATCAGAGGACTTTTATCTTAAGAACGGTTTAATCCTCCAAGGGCATGTTTACTTGGGTGGATTAACCTTGATATATTACTTTATCTAGGCTAATCACTTGTTCATTTTGAGTGATTGAAGCCTGTAATTATGTAAAGGTAGAACAACTATTACAGGATAATTGATCCTAATAAAATAGGTAGGATTATTTTATCTTGCATTAATCCAATCCCATTGTGATTCATTTATTAATCAATCCCATCACGCAGATAAAACATAGTCAAGTAAACTGATTTTGTTTTGTGGTTGCAGGTATCCCAATGTCAAAAGTGTGAAGGACTTGATTTACAAGAAAGGTGTTATAAAACTTGGCAAAGAAAGGGTTCCTCTAACTGATAATAATATTATCGAACAGGTATCAACTATTACTTAACCCTTGTGCAGTCAGTTTCTTAACTGGAAGTGAAAAATTTCACTTCCTTTTTTCATCTTTTTATATGCAAATAATTTCGTTGCTGGCAGGAACTAGGTCAGTATGACATCATTTGCATAGAAGACATTGTGCATGAGATTGCCAATGTCGGTCCACATTTTAAGGAAGTCACAAGGTTTCTCTGCCCCTTTACATTGAGTAATCCAGAAAAGGCCCTGCATGGTAAGAAGAAACGGTTTGAAGATGGAGGGGACTCTGGAAATCGCGGGGATCAGATAAATGAATTGCTCAACAAGATGAATTAGGGCTGAGGTAAATGAATCAAGAAAGATGATGTTCATTTTGTCCTTGCACTATGAAATGAGTTTTGGATAATCTACATCCATTTTTTAGGTACAATATTTAATCTTTGAACTTTATAAACGTTTTATGTTATGGAGGTGAGAGATGCTTTACCTAGTCTGAGATTGCCTGTGATCACTTTATATCTTACGTAAGAGGAAGTTACTCTGGTAATTACTACTATGTTTTATATTATATATATATATATATATATATATACACTACATCCGTCTCACCGTTTTTGTTACGGATGAGTTTTTGCACTATTCACGGTTCAACTTTGATTCGAATTTTTATCATAGCTATGTAAAAAAAATATAGTCAAGTGAGATCTTTTTAGATTCGTCTAATCTTGTAGTTTTAGACAATCAATTTTTTATGACTTTTCATTGTGCACAATTTAAGTTATTAACCATTAAAAATGTGCATCGGCGTACATGTCGAAAGCCTCTGTAACAAAAACAATGAGACGGATGAAGTATATTATATATATAGATATTATTATATAATAAATACTTATAGTGGTAATAGTGCCTTCAAAATTTAATTACTATCTTTTAAATATTAAACACTCGATAATACTTGCAATATTAAAGATTATGATCATATTTTCAAGTTGCTTATTTTTTAAATTCATCACACTAATTCAGAATTTAATTAATTGGATTTATTTGACAACACTAAATTTGAGAACAGAGGAAGCATAAGTGAACATGTAGTATTACTTGTCAGTTAATTAAAAGAAAGTTATAAATTATCAATACTAATTGATTTGAGTGGTTATGACGTATGAGCCCTTTAGTGATTTTGAATTCGAGATATTTTGTTTTTTTCCTTTTTCTTGGATGAGCCATTAAAAGCTTGGGAAAGAGGCGGTGGGAGCCCATATCACACAATTATAAATTAGAATAAAAGGGAGGGATATGGGACTGGTGGAAATTTTGGAAGTTAAAGGACTTAACCACTTGGACTAAGTCTTCATTCTCAAATATTTTGTTGTAATGAAATAGTTCATCTATTGAGATCATTTGTAGGGTCTCTTGAGGTCAAATCGATATAAAAAATTCCTTTATTTACAAAAAAAAAGATAGAGCATTAGGTTTAGGTTTAAAATAAAATAAAGATAAATGTACCCCGTGAATCAATATTTTATTCATACTAGAATACAATAAACCATTAAAATTCTGGCTTCCGCAATCAATAAATTAAACTATGCCAATAGTATTTTAACAATTAATATGATGCTAACCTCCTTTTTTTCTTTTTTTTTTGGTCTCTGCGCTTATGCAATTCTCATTCCAAAGTGGTTTATCGTAATGCAGTATACAGAATATACCGACGGCAAATTCTCCCCGGAAAAAGTTAAATACGTCCTTTTTAAAAAAAAAAAAATTGAAATCAGTCATTTTTTTAATTTTATTATCAAAACAGTCGGCTACAAATGCTAAGTATGTCCAAATCAATCCATTTTTTTTTATTAATTATGCCCTAAATGCTGTTGCGGCAAGGGTTTAAATTTAAACATGACTCATGGACATAATATTAGTCCTTTTTCTTTTATATTTTGTCAATTCAGTTATAAACTTTTATTTTGTTCCATTTAGTCCTCTACCCAAATCTGTCTTTTTTATATTAATTGGCCTCCAAACTTTCAAATTATTTCATTTCAGACCCAGAACCTTAACTTTTTTTTTTTTACTATTATTAGTCTATTTATCAAATAAATGCCCAACATACTTCCGTAAATAAAATTAAACACAAAACCTGATACATACATTGGGTTTGACTGTCTTGTTACCAGGTCTTCAAAGCTCTAGGTACGGACTCCCTCCAACCACCCGACCGCAATCGATGGTTTATTGGTTCTGGTTTTCTTCAACAATAATCAGTACAATCCTACTTTGTTTCGTACCTTAGGATGTAATAATGTTTGAGTAAATAATTTAATTTTAATTTTTGGGTAAATAATTTAATTTTACTTTTTAAAAAATTATGGATGCAGGAAGTCTAGACAATAAAATTCTGGCTACTTTTTAATATTATTAATAATATTTGAATGATATTTTTAATATTTTTTTCAACAAAATCAAGGCTTCTTGTATCCATAACCTTCCAAAAATTAAATTAAATCATTTACTCAGTAACAAGACTGTCAAACCCAATGTATGTATCATGTTTGGTGTTTAATTTTATTTACGGGAGTATGTTGGGCATTTATTTGATAAATGGACAATTAATAATAAAAATTTAAGGTTTTAGGCCTGAAATGAAATAATTTAAAATGTTGGAGGCCAATTAATATAAAAATAACTGATTTAGATATAGGACTAAATGCAACAAAATTAAAAATTTATGACTGAATTGACAAAAGATAAAAGAAAAAATGACTAATATTATGCCCACGTGTCAGGTTTAAATTTAAACCCTTGCTACGTCAGCAATTAGGGCATAATTTGAACATAATTAGCATTTGTAGCGGACTGTTTTGATAATAAATTTTTTTTAAAAAAATGACTGATTTGAATTTTTGAAAAAAAAAATGAATGTGTTTAACATTTTTTTCCAATTCTCCCTCAACATAAAACCGTATACAAAATAAATGAGACACAAGGGAGTACATCATTGGTGTATAAATGTTTGGTTTAGGTGCTACCGTGTTTTTTTTCCGCAGACACACATTACACAAATTGACATGTTATCGAAACTGCCTTTTGTGTTCTTAGACGAAGACGACGACAATAACAACAAAAAAAATAAAAATAAAAAAATAAAAAAAGAACAAAAAAGAAAGAAAGCAATCATTAATAATATGTATGTCTTGTGACCTATTCGACTTGATGATAATCCATGGATTACCTCCCACCAACCATGTCATTTAAATTCTTTGTTTTAGTGTATGTGGCCGAGGTTATTTTAATATGGTTTTTGAGTGTTGCGAACCTGATCACTTTGTTCACGCAATATGAAAAAAAATTGTTGAATTTTACAAATGAGTGCAAATACCAGTAATCGATTCACCATCAATGGGTGGATGAAACTTGAAAGAGCATAGCCATTAGCCATGTTCTCCAAATAAAGTTTCCTCATCAGAATTAAATTGAAATTTACTGTCTGCCCACATGATCTCTCCAACTCCACGAGTGCTTTGCTTATATGAGATGATCATGATGGTTTTTTGGTATGATAGTCGATGTGATCGACACCATATAAGGTCACCGTGGTGCAACAACTTGGGGACTTTGGTGCACGATGGTCACACAACTTTTTTGGTAATTGCTCGCAACCTTGTCCACGATGCCCTGACAGCAAGATGCGTCTCATAACCCTCTTCATTATTCCAAACTTGTTGAGATGCATAAATGTTTTGTAGTATGAAACATGGAACAATAACAGTTATAATTGCAAATCATGTATTGAAAATATTGGAATTTATATTAGTAGAATTCCACCATATGCATGACATAAAACAAACCTACATCATCTATTTAACCAAAATTGATAACCAGGTGAAAATATTTTCTGACTTCTGGATATTACATTATCATATGAGTGAATATTTTCCATTTAGTCGTGATAGAATAGGTCTCAACAAAATGCAATCAATCTCAATATATGCATATGATGCCATAATTTAACAAGTCTGTCTTACTATGCTCCTGAGAGTATATTGGCGATGGTACTCTGCAGTAGAGCTGCGGAATCTACAGCTGTCTTTGTTAGCCAACTGATCCCAACTTTGAGTCGGTGCTCGTTTGTGGGCAACCGAATTAGGTATGCTAGCTTCCTGGCTGCAACCCAGAGGGATACAAAGCAGTAGAAAAAGTGAGGAGACCAATTAAATAGGTGTGGTGGTGCATAGATGAAATCAAATTGCAGCTCAAGAGATACCTGAGTGACCAACCGGGCCATCCAGCGTTAGGCCATCAATGAAGCTTGGCGAAATAGCACCGTCATATCTGCCAAGAGTCATCATCTCACCTAGATTTTGGAACCTGTAGCCCCCAAATTAACTTTTAGAGTGAATGAGGAGGAAAGCTTATACATAACTCCTGGATAATGAATGCAAAAAGAAAGGAAGAAAAGAAAATAGCATACAAACAGCAATGAAGCAATGATAATAATTTCACCAAGGTTGTCAATTTTATGATAATCACACAATACATTCCTAGCACACTGAACAGTACTTCATCCAATATTATTCTCTTAATTTTTGCCTTGTAAACATATACTATATCAAAAATTCAGAATTGAATACCTATGTTCCAACTGTACTCAGATTAAAATCAAATATACTTGTGCTTAAAATCATGTACTGTAAAATGTTCCCGCTTAGCTTCTTGCTTAAACCCTATCACAGTAATATAATCATTATTATAAGATAAAAATAATCACAGTATTAGCAAAAATGTCAACCATAAAAAGAACTACAGAAACAAAATAATTAAGCTATAAATGCAACATAAAACTTTTTCACAACGCAAGTGTCCACCGAGAGACATAAGGAAACACTCACGCAACCTAACCTTAATATTAAACTATTGACCAAACATCCAGACAAGCTATGAATTAGGATACCCAAAAATAATTATGTTATCATTAGAATATAAAAGTATTCCATGTAAGCATTGTACTAAGGCGCTGCGATGCATTTTTATTTTTATTTTTTTCTGAACAAGGGAGTTAGGCTATGATCTTCTCAACTTATATCTTGAACTTATTACTTATTTTTATTAATAAAAATATCAAATCAAATCAGACCATATCTTCATCTTATTTTTATAATAAATAAATAAATAAGTAATAATAATTATAATTAATATTATAAATTTCACTATTGATTATTAATTGTAGATTATAAATATTAATAATTATATTATTCATTAATTGATTTTATTTTTTTCTGTTACAAATTAATTATTATTACCTATAACTAATAGTAATAAAGATGATTATTATTATTATTATTATTATTATTATTATTATTATTGTTGTTGTTGTTGTTGTTGTTGTTGTTAATTTTAATTGGAATTAGATTTGTCCAGGCCACATTTAATCAAACCAGATCACACTTAATCAGACCTTAAATCAGACCAGACCAGACCTTAAAAAATTGAGAACAGGTTAGCTTATTTAAGACAGAGAACACGGCCTCACACCATGTGAAAAAAGGACCTACAATAAATTTAAACAAAGAAAGGCTATAGTGACATAAGATCTAACAAAATAAATGAGTTTTTACTAAATCATTGCAGACCTAAATGGCAGTAGAGGTCTGTTATTTATGGCAGCCCAAAGATTCCAACCAGCAAAATCTGCCTGCTGAAATGCTACCTGAGAAGAATAAGAAAACCAGTTGAAGGATGATCCAAAATCTAAACATTGATCAACCATCAACATGGTATTGGGGTTGGGTTGGGGGGGGGGGGGGGGGGGGGGGGGGGGGCGGCGCCAAGGGCATACAAACCAGTATATTTTCACACACACACACAGACACATATATGAATGTCGAATGGGTTGAGTAGGTTATTACAGGGCGAGGGCATATACCCGGTTCATCAATATATCAAAAAACATGATATCAGTGAGAGGAAGCAATGCAAATCGCAACATAATTTCATACACCTAACTACAAAAAAAAAAAAAAAAAGAAAGAGGTGAAGGATAAATAAAGTACCTGAGCAGAGCTCGGAAGCAATTTTCCACTTTTATCTCTGACAGAAGCAGAATCGCCAACTGCAAATACACGTGGATGACCCTTAACTCGTAGAGTTTCATCTGTTTCTACCTGTCCCTTGCCATTAAGAGGAAGATAAATAGGTTTGTCCGCTGGCTCTAGCTGAGAAAGCAGAGGTTTAGACCCAACAGTCCACAGAACTAAATCGGCTTCCACTACACGGATTTCCTTGCCCCTTTCAGCAGGTTGCAACTCTAACACGAACTTGTTAATATCAGCTTCTCTCCTTATGCCATGTACAAAGTAACCAAGCAAAAGTTGAACATTCCTCGATGAGAGAACCTGCCAGGGAAATAAATTACGAAATTAGTCTCTAACCACTTGATTTTAACAAACTGTAAGGCATTGGTCCTAGGAGTAGAGATAGACACAGAAATATGACCTGAATAAATCAATGCTAAAGGTTCATTTCAATTGATTTATATCATTCCAATCTACCTAATTTTCACGTCCACATAATTGTAACTCTTACTTTTAATGCACGTTCCCTATTGCCAGGTGGGGCACTCGGTAGGATTGTTTTATCCACATTAATTGCTTGAACAATTCCTCGAGCTTTCAGTCTTTCTGATAATGTGGCAGCTAATTCAACTCCGGAGTAACCACATCCTACAACAGCAACACAGATCGGACTATCTTTACCAAAGTACTTCCTCTCAAGTGCAGTTAGCTTCTCATTGACTCTCTGTCTCGAAATTTGAAAATGACAAATAGAGAAAGTAGTGAGATTAAATGGTAATAAATTTAAACGGAACCTATTCAGATATAGGTCAAATACTAACATTAGCATCCTCTAGTGTGGAAAATGGTAATGCATATTCCATTGCACCTGGTACTACATCAAGTTTTGTTTCAGCTCCCAGCGCAAGCACCAACCTGGCTGCCCAGAGCAACAGTGTGATGATTCAGTAGAATTTAAATGCAAATGAAGCACCCAAGTCAGAATGTAAGTCATGCCCAACCGTAGAAATATCTGGGAACAGAAACATTTTGCAAATGTAGAGAGAGAGAGAGAGAGAGAGAGAGAGAGTCTTATCAGTGGAAGATTTTCCTACAAAATGCTTCTTAATTTTCCAACAAGATTTTCCCGCAAAAAGGATAAGTAGAAGTGTGGAGCACCAAGAAAACAACTAATGAATCATCTAAAATTAGTGGAATCAGGAATATTACAAAGCATATGGAATTACGGAATTTAAAGAAATGCAGATACCAGAATTCAAATCTGAATCAATCTAAATTAGTTCAAAGAATACAAATTCAAGTCATGCAAATGAAAGAACATTACAGAGAGGAATTTGAAACAGCTATAGTTGTAAAACTTAACGAACCACTTTGTTGAAAAAAAAAAAAAGTATCTGGTTTTCCATTGAATTGCATAATGGAACATTTTACTTATAGCATGAGAATGCATCACCAAAACTTTGATCAGACTAGAAATGGAAACAAATCAATAAACTGAATTCTACGAATACTGATGTTATTATCAAATACGTAGTATAATGAAATATCCAATATAAAAAACAAGTCTTTCAACAATCAACGCTTTTGATCACAGTTTGAGAGAACAACACAACTTACAGCAAATACATCAAACAACAACAAAAGTGCTGCTGGCAGAAAAGACTTCACCATAATAGTGAAAATCCACATTATATAGCAGTGACAGCACAAATGTCTGACTATCACCATAAGAACCCACAGCACACAATGATTGTAGCACAGAACTCATCAGAATCTACAAAGAGGCATGTCATAGTGGTGCAGCACAAATGTTAAGAGCCTTTAGAAAGCTTGCTTGAACAAGTGAAGAATACCACAACAACCAAGAGCTGCATCACATTAGTACTGGCAGCAAAATCAACAGTGACTCCAAAAGTTAGTAAGGGGAGGTAAATCATTAGGTTTAGAATAAGGGGGAAATAATGGCACTTGGATAAAATATTGGAAAATAAAGGCTATAAACTGAATAATGATGACTCTACACATAGAATGAGGATGCATTGCTAAACCTGAAAATGAAATCAAACTTTAACAAAGTAAAATCCCACTGAGTAATTTTGGTGACCAAATCAATTCACAATATCCTAAAGATACTAATGGATGATCAAATATTATAAATATTGTACAATAAATTTAAAACTTCTCTTCCGCACTTTTCATATTTTTGTTTCAATTTCACATTGATTATAGATGACTAAAAATCCTCACCGTATGTTGCCAAAATCATGAATTAGTCAAAAATAGCTTGGCACCAGTAAGTAAAATAAGAGAATTACCAGTCATATTCTATTTGCAGACCACTGTCAAGAACCACTATTCCAGCATATCTTAGATCTGCAGGCCCATCCATTCCTAAATGATCAGTGGGATGTAAAGATTGAACTCTGCCTTTGAAAAATTTCACACTTGTGTTTGAAAGCAATTCTGAGAATCGAGGAGCAATTTCCCAGTCGTCTACTTCTGCACTCAGAAAATAGCATGCCATGCTAAGGAACCACAATTGAGAATGGCAAACAATGTTGTATCATCAAAATCAAAAAATACCTCCAGAGAGTAGTTCATATAGCATTGGCTTGAAGACAAAACGATCACATTGATCAATAAGAACCACCTGTTGCATTCTCAAAAAAGAATTAATTTTTCCTGGGGGATAAAAATCAAAGTGGCAGATATAGGACAAAAGAAAGAACTCTTATCCACAATCATTCAGATAAAGATTTGTACATGTATTCATTACCTAATTTGGGCAAATTTGCACCTCTAAAGAATCTCTATAACTTCATGTCAGAAATAACTTAAAAGAAAGGGACAAAAATACAAAATCACTACATATTGTGATAATGGGGCTTGTTCCTGAACTTGTTAACAGTTTCTTCCGAATATTTCTTGTTATACTTGCACATAATTAGTACGATTCTGAAATTTGTAGGGCCTCTTTTTAGATTCATAGGTCATGATCTACATCAATATAGTGATTGTTTCTGCGGAACTGTTGAGCAAATGTTAACGCTCTAGTCTATAATCTATATGGTTTATTCAAACTTCCACAGATTCCCTGGGGTTAACAATCTCCCTATCCATGCATTGCAACATCAAATTGTTGGCAGGTCACCCTGCATTGGGGATACCAGTGTCTTGCAAAACTCAAATATGCCCAACATGACAGCAGAGGTTAAGATTAGTAGCCTTCCAGTTAAAGGGAAAGGTCCTACCAACTATAGATCGCAATTGTATGAAATTTCTGATCCTAATAACTGGTGTCGTAGTGAGGTTGTAAGCTTTCATGAAGCTGGTGACACAAGAAGGAATGATTTGATAATGGGTGTAAATGTAACGATTCACTGATTTAAAATATTAAAATATCATCAAGACTACAATCCAACCTGTGGGTATGAATCACTTATGCAGCAGTACATCAAATTTAGTCTTCATAATCTCAAATATAACTTTGGTATGGTGGTGAGAGAGTGACGTTAACCATTAATAGAAACTTCAAATGTTCAAACAGGTTAGGAAGCTACATTATATTTTGATAATCTATTAGTATATATCAGTTAATAACAAGAGTCACACAATAAAGATTTTTGCATATTTCTTTTAGGAAACAGGCCTTGCCGTTGCTATAGGTTCACCCCTGAAGCATATAATTTGAATTCTCTTTAGAAAAAATTGTTACCTGAGGTTTCTTTCCATCGGGCCAATCAAGTGATTCCAATCTCAATGCCGTATACAGGCCACCAAAACCACCACCTAGGATGCACACCCTTGGTCTCTGCAATCATTACATGCACTTATCTCATTCTAAGATATAAATATCACATTAAAGGTCATAGAAAAATTCTACATTTTCCCAGGAAGTTATCAAAAATGTATTGTCTCTGAATTTTTCAGATAATATCAAGAATCAAGGCATAATCACATATCCATTTCATTGCCAAACATCAAATACTATTAGCATCAGAAATGCATATCCACATTGCTTAGAGTATTCAATTATACCTACGCTCATCTTTATACCAAGAAAAGACAACAATTGACACATGATTAGTAGGTTTCAAGAGATTCAACTGCAATGCAACTAGTATGATTACTTTATCATGAGCCATAAGGACCAATAACACCACCAGCACCAAATCACTTGAAATAGAATTCCTCATACAATATACAATGAAATAGTTCTGAGTTCAAAATCAAGTGAGCTTACTGGATATGCAAAATTAAACTTGTCAGCTTACCATCATTCAAAAAATAAAGACTGCTCCCGCAAAGGTGGGTGATTGGCAAACAATTTTTCTTACACAACCAAACTATTTTCCGAAATTCAATTGAATAAATGCAATAACTTATAATATAGTCTTTTAGTAATCCATAATAGGATTGTCTGGTATCATTGCTGAATTCTGAGAGATGCTAACCCACATTTGAGACCATAATATTTCATAATCGTCAAAATACATTAATCCAGCCTTGTTTTAAAGACGAAATTAACCTTGTCATTATCAGGCCATACATAACTGGAAGGCGGTACTTCACTTTCCGTAACTTCCGAAGCGCCGCCATAAGTTCCAGTAGACCTCGGACTAACAAAACGGAGGTCTTCCCTTCCAGAAGTAAAAAATTTTCTCAAATCGGCCACATATCTTCGCGAATGCTGGTGAAACAACTTCCGACACTGGAACGGCTCACCTGAAATTAGAGTCCGCGCACGTAAAAATCCGCAAACATAAAGCCGAAATTAGCACATCATTGAACACAAGAGGATAATTTTCGGCGCGAAAACTTACGGGTGAAAAATGTAGCTGAGGCGAGGGAGGCGACAGCCAGCGCCATGAGAATTGATGATGGAGGATGAGGAATTGGAGGGGGAAGAAGGAGGAGCAAAGTAAACACGCGGCTGTTTTGGCTCCACGACACACGAGTGTTGTCGAGATGGAGGGCCTCTAGCGCCAACGCCAAGCAGTAAAGCGCCGGTCCTGAAGTAGTTGGGGACAGTTTATTGCACTGTTATATCGTGGTGTGTTTGGGAAAATGTGACCCATCTATCTATAATACGTATTATATCAAAGTTTGTCGAAGTTTAGAGCCGTAAACGTGCCGAACCGAACCGAGATTCAAGTGTTGGAGCTTTGTTTGTCAAGCTTAACGAACGAACACGAACCGAGCCAAAAATCTTAACGAGCCAATTTTCATGTTTGAGCTCTGTTCGTTTAACTTTACGAACGAACTAATAACGAACGAACACGAGCCTAATCGAGCTCAGTTAACGAACCAATTATTTTATTAATAAATTTATTTGTTTTAGAATTAAATTAAGTGTGAAAATATAATGTATATTGTAGTATAATTTATGAGAGAAATGTGAAATTAATAAAAATAAAAAATAAAAGAACAACTAGATAAAATATTTATTTTTTATAATATATATTCCATTAAAAAAGAATTACGAACTGTTCGCGAACTTAACGAACGAACATACAAACCAAATTATGTATTTGAGCTCGGTTCGTTTAACTTACCGAACGAGCTGTTAACGAACGAACACGTATCGAAACGAGCTCAGCTCACGAACTGTTTGTTTTAGAAGTTATGAATAGTAATGGGTAATTATAGGCTTTAAAAAATATAGTTGGATTTGAGATATAATTTGACTTTGAAAAAACTATAACTTTATAATTTATATTCTATCTTTGTTTATTTATAATTTAATACTTTTAATTTAAATAATACTACATTTTAATAAAATATTATAGAAAAATTTATACATTCATTATTGAAAAAATAGAATAACAAATTGATTATTTTTTTTTATCAAAATAAATTAAATACATGTAAATATAACTTTTTACTTATAATTAAATAGTGAAAGTTGGTGGAGAAAAAAGTATTTACATTGTTTAATAGTAAATGTTTTTGCTTGGACATTGTTCAATAAATTTTGATATTTTAGCCGTTAATAATTATTTAGTACTTTCTCTGTTTTTTATTATTTGCTATGAACCCACAACGCACGCTGTCCAATGCACGTTTTAAACCATTAATAACTTAAGTTTGGTACAAGTAAAAATTCTAAAAGTTCGATATTTAAAAACTACACGACGAGACGAATCTAACAAGATTTCACTTGGCTATATTTTAACTTATATAACTATGATAAACTTTAAGTTAAAAGAGTATGTATGAAAAGTGCTCAAAATTCATATGTGGTTATTATAAAGAAAAGGAGGAAGTAATACATATTGGGTGAATATTATATACATTTAATAATGCACTATTGTTTAAACTATTGAGATTAATTATCTAAATTTAATTAATATTTCATGTTTAATTGTTGGTGAATTAATTACATCCAGAATTGTTGGGCCAAATATTTTGATGAATAACAATTATTTCATAGAAAATTCAAGCACGTTTGGATTCGTCTTATTTCATGTATTTGGCAACAAATCAATATTGCATTTCAATATTTTATTTGCTTTATATGCAAATTGTAGAAGATATTATATCTTATTAGATATTATCCCCGCCCATCCGAGTGGGAGTAATACTAATACTATATAAAGCCCCTCGATGCTATTAATAATGATGGACTAATAATGGGCTTGATATTAATTTTTTGAGTTTTTTTGGTGAACTTTTTTGGCTAATAATGGGCTTAATTTTAATTTTTTGAGTTAATTTTATATGTCAATTATGTAATATAATTAATTTCTTTATTTAGGATTTTTTTGAATTAGAGATTTATATACTATTTTTTTGTTTGATTATTATTTTTTTGGTCTAAAGATACTTTCTACTTAAAATTTTTGGACATATACCGGGATCACTTTTACTTAAATTTTGGGTAAAACTGTAGATTACTAAATAGGGTCCAGTTAGGGTGCGATCAACAAATCCCGCAGCACATCAAGGCAGCGATCTGAAGCGTCCGTTTAAAATCCAAGGGTTGTAAATGAAAAAGGGTATAATTGTCATACCCCAATAATAGTTCATTTTAAAAACAATGCATTTCAGCGATACGACAAGTATTTTAGACATGTTATCATATCTAATATTTGGTAACTCTATATTTAGTAGTTATCATATTTATTATTTGGTAAATCATATCAAATATTTGGTAATCCATATCTAATATTTCAAATAATATCTTTTTATGATCAAAGATACGTATCAAATTTATTAATAGATTATTTCAGCGATCTTACCAAAAACAAATAAGTGATGCTATAAAATATATTTCAGGGACCACAAGTAGAGGAATTCAGCGACCGTATCTAGCATAATTCAGCGACGGTACCAAGAATAATTCAGCGACGCAACCTAGAATGATTCAGCGATGCTACCAAAAACAATTATGTGATGCTACCAAAAATAATAAAGGGATGCTATCAAATATATTTCAGCGACCGTATCTAGCATAATTCAGCGATGGTACCAAGAATAATTTAGCGACGCAACCTAGAATGATTCAGCGATGCTACCAAAAACAATTATGTGATGCTACCAAAAATAATGAAGGGATGCTATCAAATATATTTCAGCGACCGTATCTAGCATAATTCAGCGATGGTACCAAGAATAATTCAGCGACGCAACCTAGAATGATTCAGCGATGCTACCAAAAACAATTCTGTGATGCTATAAAAAATAATGAAGGGACGCTATCAAATATATTTCAGCGAGATCAAGTTGAGGAATTCAGCGATGGTACCAAGCAGAATTCAGCGACGCTACCAAGAATGATTCAGCGATGCTACCAAAAACAATTCTGTTATCATATCTAATATTTGGTAAATAATATCATATCTAATATTTGGTAAACCTATATTTACTATGTTATCATATCTAATATTTGGTAAATAATATCATATCTAATCTAATATTTTCAAATATCATCAACGAATGGTAACAAATATATTAATAGATAATTTCAATCATGCTACAAAAAAATAATTTATTGATGCTATAAAAAATATTTAAGCGACACTATCTTAGAAGAGTTCAGTATTCAGCCACATTACACAGAAGAATTCAGCGACGCTACAAAGAAGAATTCAGCGAGTCCGTCAAGAAGAATTCAGCGATGCTATGAAGAATAATTCAGCGATGCTATGAAGAATAATTCAGCGACTCAACTAGAATATTTCGGGTACGTTTTCATGAACAATTCAATGACTTTATTTAAAAATATTTCAGCGACGTATATCTATGTATAGCAGCATAATTAAGCAAATTGGAGGGTAATATGAGATCAATCCTTGAAATGCAAAGAAGAAGAGAAGAAGAACGGAAGAATAAGAAGAACGGAAGAAGAATGGAAGAATCAGCAATTGTCTGTTCACAAACTAAATGTAGCAAATTTACTATTTTAACCTTTAAGTTAATCTCAACCATCAATTTATAAATTAAATCAATGGCTGCGATGTACCGCAGTACATCAAGTCAAAATGCTTAGTCGCACCCTAACGGAATTGTACTAAATATTGTATACTTAAAAAAATTATGCACATATTTTTATAGATGTAGTACTTCTATTTTTTTTTTTTTTGGAGGAGCCATTGAAGGCCTGGAAAGGGGTGGTGAGAGCTCATGCCACACAATTACAAAGGGGAATTAAAGGGAGGGATAGGGGGCATGTAGTACTTCTATTTAATACAATTATCTAAATCTAATAAAAGGATATTATCCATAATATATGTGAAAGCAAACACGAGCAATCAAGACTATTGTATACTTAAAAAAATTATGTACATATTTTTATAGATGTAGTACTTCTATTTAATACAATTATCTACATCTAATAAAAGGATATTATCCATAATATGTTGTCACAAGGAAGAGGGTGGCTTGGGGGTGTGGAATGTCAAGAAGTTTAACGTGGCTTTACTGTTAAAGTGGAAATGGCGATTTGGTAACGAGCAATCCTTGTGGAAGATGCTTATTGATGCAAAATATTACAGTCAAGAAGCCCCGCTGATCCCGGATGCAAAGGTATGTAGATCACTTTGGGGAAATATAACTAAGGCTTGGGATGAGCAGGGTGGGGCAGTCCAGGGAGCTGGGTTTCGGATTCTGGTGGGGAATGGCGAAGCAACTCGTTTTTGGGAAGATGTGTGGGTAGAGGAGGGGGGGCCATTGAGGGTGCTATTTCCTAGAATTTATGCTTTGGCCATAAATAAAGGGGGGAAAATTGCGGAGTATGGCAATTGGTCGGGGATGGATTGGAAATGGAACATCATTTTAAGAAGAAGATTGTTCGATTGGGAATCAGAGGTTTGGGAACAGTTTGTAACGGTGATTGGACGTTCACAATTGAGCCGTTTTGTTAAGGATAGGGTGGTATGGTCAAAGGAAGGAAATGGGGTGTTTACGACTAGGTCCTGCTGGGAGAAGATGGATGGGGCAGGAGATGCGACATTAAAGCATAAGTGGAGAGTTTTCTGGAAAATTAAGGCCCCGATGAAAGTAAAGATCTTAGTCTGGAAAGTTATTCAACATGGTCTCCCGGTACGAGAAATACTTCTCCGTCGTGGATGCATCCGGACTGAAGATGCTTATTGCCCTTGCTGTCAAAAGGAGGTTGAAACGGTGGATCACCTTTTCTGTAGATGTGAATTTGCTTGTCACTTATGGTACAAAGGGGTGGCTCTCTTTGGGATTACATGGGTTATTCCCGGCATGGTGGAGGGATTGATTGATTGGTGGATACTAAACTGCTCTATTCGAAATAGATGGGATGGATGGATTACTATTGGTCTGGCTATTATATGGATAATCTGGAAAGCCAGAAATGACATTGTGTTCAATGGCAACACTATTGACATAGGAGCAGCCTTTGATGAAGTTAAATGGAATGCTAGTCGATGGTGGGAAGCCGCTGGTTTTAATAATGGATATAGCTTAATGGAGATACAGAGGCAGATTCCAGAAACCATGGTGCGATCTGTTAGGAGACAGATTAAAGAGTCTCGGAGAGGGCTGGTGTGGCTACGTCCCGAAAAGGGTTGGTGGAAAATAAATACGGACGGGTCCTCCCTTGGGAACCCGGGGCCGGCGGGCATTGGTGGAGTGATTCGTGATGAATGTGGGGAGGTAATTTACATTTTGTCTGATTCGATAGGGGTGGCAGATTCCACAGAGGCTGAAGTCTCGGCAATTAGTCGGGTTTGTAAAGCATTAATTAGGGACCAAGGCTTCCCTTTGCAAAGACTTGTTTTCGAATGCGACTCGAGTAATGTTGTTAACTGGTTATTAGATCTCGGAAGAATGCCGTGGAGACTGCACAAGCTTGTGGGACCAATAGCGACGGTTGTGGAATGTGCGGGTGAGGTCCGATTTCAACATATCCTAAGGGAAAGAAATGCGGATGCGGATAAATGGGCAAAAAAAGGGGCAATAGGGGAGGGTGTGTTAGAAACATGGTTCTGACGTTCTTTTGTGTGGGATTGATACTGATATAGTTTTGCTCACGGTGGGTGAAATAATGTTGTTTACTTACGGTGGTTTGAGTCAGGGCAAATGTGGTCTGGGGGCTTTGTGCTCATGGGTGATTGTCTTTGAAATGTCAGTGGGCTTCTTCTATTTGGAGGCTTTTGCTCGTGATGAATATAGTGATGATTTTACCATAACAGGAGGCGAGGAGGTGGGAGGAGGACTGCCCTCGGGGATTTAGTGAGTGGTGCGATATAAAAGATGGGAAAGGGATGGTGCAGGCTTTGGTTTGAGAGGGCTGGGGCTCGAAACTGGTGAAAGGGGTTAAGAGTTGTTGGCAGCCATTGTAGTGGTGGGGGGAAGAATGAGATCTAATTAAGGAGGAATCCTATAGATTCATAACAAAAAGGCGGATGTGTAGCGATGTTTGGGGAATGTTGCTGCTTTGTTTCTTCACTTTGTTCTTTTTTCAGGTGGATGCTATTGCTGTTGCTCCTCGGAGAAGGCTGGTGCGTGGTTGGCGGACGCTGGAATTGTGGAAAGGGTATTGTTTTACTAAATGTCCCAACGACTGTGAAAGGCCATCCAATCTACAGAACAAGGATTATTGATTCCTGCATCAAACTCTGAAAGATTAAGGACAAGTGTACTCGGTGAGATCAGTCTCTGCTGCTTCCTGTGATTAGTGCAATGTGGTGTTCATTTTGATCCCTATAACTTGCTTTAGAACTATGTCTATCCTGCATATGTTTTTTCATGCCATTGTATTGGAACCAATAGGGGGCTAGGTTGATCCTTTTGGACCTCGTTTATTCCATATTTCATATTTCTTGCCTATACCCCTAAACCACGCAGCCCCAAGCCATGTCTGATGTTTCAATAGCCCCAAACCATGCTAGATCTTTCAATAGTCTAAAATACTGAACCAGGTTAACTATCTCCTTATTTCCACGTCTCCAAACCATGGCTGAACTCTTAACAGCCCATTCTTGATCCTGTTTTCAGCTTCCTATACTACTGGGAATTGATGGAAATACTGGTAATCTTCATATGAAAATCCTTACACAGAGGCATGCTTGGTGTGGAAACAAGCTAGATGGTTGGTTGAGTGTGCAAAAGGGAGGGCGATAGTCTTATTAGAACGTACAGGGCGGTTGTCTTGATTGGGCATGACGGGTATTTAGAACGGAATGGTGTAGATTAATCTTTTGATGTGGAATGGCAGGTGGATTATCTATGTTAGCAGAAATATTGTGAGGATGAAGTATCAGAAGAAGAAAAAAAAAAAAAAAGAAAAAGAAAAAAAATAGAAAGAAAGAAAGAAAAAAAAAATCAAATAAGAAGAGAGTAATTCCTATAATTAGCTCTAAAAGCACGTTGAGAGTTGAGTTTTGAGCGTCAGGCAAATTTTATGTATGTATATCTTTTGCTGTGCCTGTGCAGTCTATGCCTATGAGAAATTTATGTCTGTGAATTTTGGTCTTTGGATTTCATGTGAAGACTTCCAACTAGTTCCTCAATTCCCTATATATGTTTCACTCCCGTCGCAACTTCCTCCGCCTGCTTCACTACCTCTATTCCCGTTGCCTGCTTCATTATTTCTATCTCCTTTAGACATGGCCCCTAGTTTCCCCCTTGTTCGGTTGTAATACATTGGGTATGAAATGTATGTAGGGGAGATATGTTGTTAAAGTAAGTTTGTGGGATTGTCATTGGGATACATTGAATTGAAGGCAGTAGCTAAAGATATTGGGAGCAGTGTCACTAGATAATCCTCCTATTTGGGATTGATGGAATGCCTCCGTCGACGTCCGCTGCTCATCTAATGTATTTCCCTAGTCCTTGACTTTTGCTTTCAGCGGTGATTATGTCCTGTGGCTTTATGTATCAGCATTGAATACTGTGTCTTTTGCGTAGATTAAATTTAAGGGCTGGGGTGTGTTTAGTGGATGGCACTATATTGTGTATAATCATTGTAACGCGGATTCTAGCTTGATTTTTGGAAGGAATAAAAATACTTTCGCCTCAAAAAAAAAATAATATGTGTGATAATCGATTTACGTAATGTCGTAATTTTTGGTAATTTAAATACATTATTTGGTCAAATGTTGGATGAATATTATATACATTTAAATAATGCACTACTATTTTAACCTATTGGTGTTTTTTTTTTTTTTTGGAGAGCAAATTGATTTTATTCCATCAAAAAAGCCAAAACATGATCTGCTATAGCAAATGCTATTACAATCAAACCACACACTTTGCTATCAAAGAACAAAGCCAACCAAAGGAACATAAACTAAGAGAACAGACATCAAAGAACAGACATCAGACAAGAAAACCTATTGGTGTTAATAATCAAAATTCGAACAATTAATATTTTATGTTGAATTTTTGGTGAATTAATTATATACACAATAGTTGAGTGAAATATTTTGGCGAATAATAATTATTTCATACAAAATTCAAGCAAATTTATATGTGTGTTATTTCATATTCGTCAAATATTGTTATCATATACCATCCGCCCATTCAGGTGGGGCAATATTATTTAGCTTTTAAAATGCTACTATACTACTACTAATAGTACTTGTTTAATTAAAAATTACTATTATTACAGTTTATTACAAGTTTAGTTTTTAAATTTCAAATTCTAATTTTATTTTAAATTTTTTAGAAGTGCAAATAACTGCTTTTGGAACCACTAAGTCCATAACTCTGATTTTATGTAGGAATGGCAACTATTCAATCCTACAAGATTGTTGTGGAATGATTAGTTTTGAATACAACGTAACCCGATATCTCAAGATACCTGGTATACACCAAGAAAAATATTTTAATTCAATGACCATTTATTTCAAATACATGTGGTACATACTTGAAACCATCGAACAAATTCATTTCATTAAAGTTCAATAGTTACAAAAAGGCGTAGTCTGTGTAGGGGTGAAAATAGGCTAGGTCGGGCTAGACTTTGACTTAAACAGCCTAGGCATGTGTTGACTTTTTACGGTCCGAACCCGGCATATTACCTTTGATAGGCCTATCGTATAGGCCTAAGCATGACCTATTTAGAGGGTGTTTGGATGTGTATTTTAAAAAGTATTGCAGCGTTTAGAAAACGAATAATTGATAATTGTTGTAACAAAACATGATGTAGAAAATTAAGTTTTTGGATGAGCTTATGCTGTTTCAAATCGCATAATCGGACATTAAAATGTATTTGGGTTTGCGTTTTTTGTTACCTCAATAGACAACAATATGGTAAAATCTATTTTTGGCTAAACGCAATTTTCTTACCAAAATGTAGCTGCAAGAAAATAGCATTTTCATTCCTCAAAACGCAAATAATCGATTATTGGAAGTTAGTACACAAACAAGATTAACTGACTATTTGCGTTTTGCAAATGCAATAATAAGATAATATGTTCCAAAACGCACAAACAAACACCCTCTTATTTAAATCGCTCAGTTTTCAAGCATTTTAAAAGCCTGATTAAACCTATTTTAAAATAAGTTAAAATTCTTTTATATATGTTCGGATGTAATCATAAGGTTAGAAGACATGAATTTGTGCATTTGGGCAAGTCGTCATCCACAACTATTTATATACGGGAAAAAACTTATAAATATTTTAAGAACTTATATAAGATCAAATTAATAATTACTTATATATAAATAATAATACTACATATTCCTATCCAGTAAATATAAACAAACTATTAATAATAACAAATAGCCCGACTTGTTAGACCTAATAGGTTTTTTATAAAGCCTGACTTGAGCCCATTTAGCTAAATAGACTTTCAAAATAGCCTGAGTCTAGCCTGTTTATAGAAAAAACCTGGCCTGGATTTCAATAGGTTAGGCCATAAGCCCCTGTCGGGTAGCCTGACATATTCCCACCTTAAGTCTGTGCTTCTATTGCCACCCCTAAGTCCGTGGACTAAGAACGACCTCACTTTGCTTAAGGCCATTTACGAGTACATTTATACAATGTCTAATAGTACTTGAAAAGCAATAAGCGAAGTTTGAACCAATTTGAGCTTTGATCGCGGTAAGGCTATGAGGCGGTAAGGCTATGAGGAACTGGTCAGTCGAAAGCCATATTTACCAAAAGCCCAAAAGTTTCGATGGCAGATTTGCAATCTCCTTATATGTGAAATGATTGTGTCTCCCTGCAAGTGTGCTAACATTGGATAACACAGGCAATTAAACTGTAATCCCATGATACATTAAAAATACAAATTATTTCTCGTACCCAAAATGGTATTCGAACAAAGGCAAGAACAAGCACCTATTACTATTAGTCACTCGAAACAACCAATAGAAGCATATATAACCAAGAACCAAAATTCAATCTTGCAACACGTTTACTAATATTCCTCGGTGGGAAATGAGTTGCAACTCTTTCATGTTAACCGTGCCTGATATCAAATAAACTCCATTAACAGCAAAAGCGAAACGTCAAGTCACGCCCCATCCATCCTTGAATGAATAATATACTTTATACCGCTCCCATGAATGAATCACAAGTTTTATCTCGTACTATGCCCACCTTGTGCTTTTTTCACTTTTCTGGCACCTCATGTGAGGAAGACAAGGACAAATAGAATGATGAACAAAACTAGTAAGAAGCAAATCATCATTATTTGACCCTTGGCACCTGCCTTCTTCATTACCATGGCAACTTTTTTCTGCGGAAGAAGCAATGTAATAACAATGGGATTTAAGACTTTCATCCTCGAAAAATGCCACAACATTGACTAAATAGCTTTACACAAATTTCATGGGATTTATAATATTACACATTCAGAAGCAGGGTTTGTTTTTCCTCCACTCACCTGAACAAAATCAAGACGAGTTGATGTGCTGTCCATTTCAGTGCCCAATTCATCTATGATTTTTTCCTGAAAAATTGCCATTTCATGCATCTCTTGTGAAATAGGAGTTATATCAAAGGGAAGGAACTATGAAAAAATTACAGAAAGGTTTTTCAATTACTTGGGTTAGAAGCATTTACCTGTGCAAGGAGCTCTTCGTGTATTGTGAGCCCAACACCACCAATTCTTTGCACACTGGCACTTAGCTCGTCTAATTCTTCATCTTGTTGCCTGAATGACATATTTATTCTTATAAGAAAGTGGAAAATTGGATACAGAATGTGCAAAGATAGCATAAGTCTACTGACAACAAAGGTGAAGTAAATGCAAACAGAAATGAATAATGATTGTGCTAAACAAAATAGAAATATAGAATGGAAACACATATTCCAGCAGGAAACTTGAAAGGAGAAAATTTGAGACTTCTGAAAAGGTTTTCCAAAGCCTCAATTGGCTCTCTACCTTTCTTGGAACAACTGTTGACCATTGTGTAATTTAACCAGGGTTAGAACAATATAACTTTCAGGAGGTAACTGGTAAGTAAAGGCAACATCCTTGGGCACATTATTCCTAAGGTCACTACTTGAGGAAGTTTAGCCACCTTCTACCATTATAGTTCGATCATCATCATTGTGAAGTGAAAAAACATGACTGTAACCAAATGACTTTACATGGCGAAGGAAACTCCTAGCATAAAAGCAAAATATCAACTGCCCTCTCCTCTTTTACAAAACTAGGTTCACTGCACTTTGTTTCCCTTGTTTTGATTGACAGTAACCACTAATACCTATAAATTACCACAAATCTTATTAGCCTTGAGTGACCACAGAATTCTATAAGTAATCAAAATAAGAATGAACCATCACCAACACTTTTATGGATCTAGACCCAATGATCACAAGAAAACTCTTAGGCACAGAGTCTTCCTTAAGAACCCCACTTTAACTATACCATTAAGCATTTCAATGCAGTTCAAATGCACAAAACTTTAATTGTAACCACTTAATCTAAACAAAAATGACATTGTCCTGACCCATCCAATGCAGCACAAAACAACTTGCCAGAATGCATAAGCAATTATTTTGTCTAGACTAGAATCTAACCCCACATAGGCAATTAAATAGGTGTAGGTGTACATAAACAACGAAAAGAAGGTACAGGCATGAGTAGAAGTAGTGGATTCGCACCCACACAAAATAAGATATACTCCAGTCTGTTTAAATTTAAGATATATACGTGTGTTTATATATATGTATGTGTATATATATAGATTTTATAAAATAACCTATAAAAAGATTCACTTCCTCCCTTTATGTGGTTGTCCGTGGGTTGTGTCAGACTGGCATCTATTTAAAAATAATTTTTTCCCTCTAAAACTATACACAATTTGAACAGGAGTGTGAAGGAAATATACAGCCAATAAAATGCAAAGGAATAGGCAGGCCATGGTAAAATCTGATGGATGAGAGCAAATCAACCAAGCATGATATGTGGATAAAACGCAAGCATGATGGCCGGACATTTGATGTTAGAGGGTTTCTTTCTTCAGAGCAAAAAGTAGTTCCTTTCAGGTGCACTGCTGACACACCTCAATATGATTAAAGGGATGTTAGATTTTTGGTTCCTTCTTCCAAAATGCATATCATTAACACCTAATGCTCAAGTTTACAGAAACTAGAGCATATAATAAGATTCACCTTTATAAGGGGCATGATTTAACACCTTTATAATGTGGCCATGATTTTATTTTATTTTTTTTAAAAGAAAAAGAAATTCCACTAGGAATCATCCAAAATGAATCAACCAATCACATATATTTGAAAAATATTAGATGATCTCGTTCATGGCTAGGATATAAACACAAAACTGCATATTTTTAGCATATTTCTGTATTGAATTTTAAACATCTGCATAATAACTATATTAAAAGAATAAACACAACTACATAAAAGGATGTAGAAAAGTTAAAACACTAAAGAGTAAAGAATCAAGTAGTGTCCCTTCAAAAACATGCAAACAACCCCCAAATGTTTTTCAACAGAGACTTGAGATGGATAGCCAGACTTTTCCCACATCCACCAATTTGAACATTAGTTCTTGTTTAGATATCGCTTATAGAGCCTTGGGAAAATAGAAACGGATATGCACAGTAAATTCAAGTGTATGTAGTAGGTTAGAAGCTACATGATGGCCAAACTCTACATGTTCGTCACATATATGAAATAGGTATTTGCACCAAGTGCAAAAATCAAACACTGTATATATACACTAGTGATCCCAACACATACACTAGTGATCCCAACGCACGCTACGCTGCGCGGAGTTAGTTGCTTAAGTAATTTAATATTTATTTTTTGTAGGATATGAGGAGAAATAAGATTACTGATTAACACAACGGATAATCAATGATCTATATACTTGAAAACCGAAATAATTGAATTCTTTCTAGCATTGAATGATGGTATATACTTGTAAAATGCACAAATAAATTTTGCATTTTACCACCCAAAGAATGACATGTCATTGAACTCCGTGAATTATCAATTCAACCATCAATTGCTCATTATAGGCCAAAATGATGGTTTTGCAGGTAAACCGTTTTAATAATTTCGATCTCAAAATGTGTAAACCCACAATATTGTAAATTAATTTGCTCATTATAGTAAAGTGACCGGAGGGCAAAAATGTTATTTCATCCGGACACCTTTTGACCCCTTGACCTTAAGACATATTATAACACCTCACATCATAGTCAAAGCTAAGTGATTAAACATAACTGAAAAAACAAAAGGAAGAAAAATAAATTTTAGGCAAACCAAAATCATAGATAGAAAACAAACAACATTACCTCATTAGAAGTTGTTGTCTCTCTGATTCCGAAGTTATGAAATCATCATCTTGTGCAGCATAAGGATTTGATTTATCACCTTGATTATAATTTGGGAGTCTCATGAGCTCACGCCGCATTCCACTGATATCTGAAGTGCTTGTGCCATTTGATTCACTTCCACTTAACACCGATTTCTTCACATTTCTCAGCTTCAGAAAAATAAATTTAAGTCAATCTATGTTGCTCGGACTCGAGTACAGGTGTCCGACACGGGTGCGGGATATGTAGCGGACACTTACTTTCTTGAAAAATAGGATATGGGGACGCGGCAAAAAAGGATCCGGAATTAGGACACGGGTGCGGGGACACGGCGGAAATTTTATACTTCATATATATTATTAACAAAATAGAATTTTCTTTAATATAATAAAATTATTTAAATAATGTTAAATTAAAAGTTAAAATTTGGAGGCAAAGTTAATTTAGATTCTTTGTTTAGGAGGGAAATAAATTTTTCCTTAATTTAAAATTAAAAATATCAGACACGTGGCAAGTAATTATTAACTCGTATAGCTGTTTACAGCTGTTCCCATGCCTTTAACTGTTCATCTTCTCCGAAGCAATTTTCTGTCTTCCCTAAAAACTTCCCGATTTTCTTTGTTCTCCGCCACCGCCTCCTCTTCTTTGCGCGTTCCCCGGCCGGACGTTTCCCCTTCCTGGTAAGTATGATCTTCTCCATCTTCTTCCGCCTTTTTCAAGCTTTTTAGAAGTGAAGGAAAAAAAAAAACGCAAAAGTGCCGTGTCCGCGCCGCCGCCTGAAGCACCCGCCTCAGATCCCGTACCGGTATCCGCGTCGTGTCCAGCGGACACCGGTACTCCAGCCATTTAGACGAGTCCGAGCATCACAGAAGTCAATATAGTGATTTGAATCTCAATATTTTTATGTACAAAAAAAAGTTTTTGGATGTCAAAACAATGACACTAAATCTTTTACTAGAGGACCAAAGAATAAACAAATACTGTACATTAAATACAATATCTAAACAAACTAGGCACCTGAGTATGAGCATTACTAGTCCATCTCCTTCTTTTATCAAGCTCCACTTCATCTATACCATATAAAGCTGGATCTCTTGCTGCAACAGCAATTGTCTTGTCCAATTCATCCACCTTTCTATGATAAACAATATTCAGTATGATGCAATAGCTATCCATTAATCAAATTCCAAAACAAAGGAATAAGCAAGGGATTTTACAATATAGTACCAAATTAAACAGAAAATAAAAACGTTAACATGTTAATTGTTACTAAATGCCAATAATGAAGCAGGATCAATTGCTTTAATATACTTTTTTCCTATATGAACATAAGAAATAGAGGGTTTGAGGAACCACCCAAAATTGGAGAGAGGTTAGGAGTGATTCAAGTTATCACTGCATCTGATGGCAATGATAAAAAAAATAATATATATGCGTGCTGCACAGGCATTGATAAAAAAAATAATACACTTGAAATTTAAATATGTAAAGCACACCTGCCACTCAACACTTCCACATCCAGCAAGAAGTTCCTTTGTTAGATGTGGATGATCTAAGCTCTCTAAAGGCATTCTTTCCCATTGGTGGAATGATGAGAGCAACTTATCAATCTAATCAAACAAGAATTGAGTGGTTAGAATAATACCTCAACCTATCTAAAATCTAAAATGAAACAGCAACATGAAGACAAAAAAAAGGATGCATCAGAGAGTCCAATATGACTAGACTTACTATCCCTCAGGGCCCAGAAATATGTTAGGAAAGCAAGGTCATTGATCAAAACCTCAAATACATAAGAAACAGTCTTGAGTATTTAATAATCAAATCGGAAGACATAAGAATTCATTTCTAAGAAAACAGAAAAACATTTCCACAAAGGATGAGCATGAAAAGAACTTTTTATCTCAAAAGCTAAAAATGTTTAATAGATGTGCAGGTAAACTGTTGAAACCACCACACACAGCAGGTTTCATCTAATCTATTTTCTATTCTCAAGTCATTCGGCAGCAGAAAACAAGTACAATCATATGAAAACTTGAAATTAAAGGCCAAATGAACTCATTTATATCAAGGTGCTTTTCAGTAATATTCTGATAAATTGATAAACCCAACTGACATAATGAAAATGCTAGTACTATCAAACAATGCAAACAAAATCAATCCATCCAAACTCACTCACTGTTACCCATCACGAATAGCACGCATACTCATAATTCTTCCTCAATGCAAAAATTTCCAGAATGTTAAATCCATTTTATCTCATAGAGTCAGCATGCTGCATACGGACCAGGTCACCAGGGACCGATCAATTGAGTGCGAAAATCAAATTAAGGTCGAGGGAGTTAAGAAACCGCTATTAATTAGAATCAGATCCAGTTGAAATATCAACATAGCATTAAACGCGAAGTACACAACAAAATTAGGGTTATTAGTATAATCAGGCATGCCAAATACTCAATGATCCCGATTGGATAAAGGAGAATTATCAAACCAAACAATAGCATGTACTTACAGAATCCTGAATCTCCTCCTTCACGATATAAAATGGGTCTTGAGCTGAAGACATTCTTATTTCCAATTCTGCAGTACCTAGAAAATCCGAACAGCGTCAAGATCTGCTATCCGAAAGGAGATTAAACATGAAACTGTACGCACAAATCATTTAGCATTCAGCAGTAAGCAAGCAGTACCAGAAAGGGAAAATCTGATCTTTGTGACCCTTGATTTTGGTTGCGATTTCAATATAAACCAGAGCCCAACACGGTGGTTGTGTTTTTCATCCGACTCGGTATCGGGTTATCCGACTCGCTTCGAGTCGGCTCGGTCCATGTTTTAAGTATCTATATCTATGTCTATATCTATATATTATTAAAATCATTAGTTGTCAACCAACTCAATATTTAATATGGTGTCTCTATTCTAAATTTCCAATTTTCATAGATTTTTGAATTTTTTATTTATTGAATTTAGATTTTTGCATTTGTTTATTTAATATTTATTTATGTTAAATATATATTGATTTGATATGAAAATCCTAATTTTTATTTTTTAAAAGATATAATATTTTTGATATATATGGAATTTCCACAATTTCTAATTTTTAAAAGATTTTAAATTTGAAATTTTGTATTATTTATCTTAGATTTTGGTTTTTTTATTTATTTATTTTAGATTTTTCTATTTTTTATTCCAACAATTTTTATTTTTACCCAATTTTCTATTTTTAAAATATATAAATTTTTAATTTATATGAAATTTCTATAATTTTAACTTTTAAAAGATTTTAAATTTCAAATTTGCATTTATTTATTTAGTTTAGATCTTTTTTGCATTGTTTTATTCCCACAATTTTTAATTTTTATTCAATTTTTAGTTTTTAAAAGATATAAATTTTTAATTTATATGGAATTCAAACAATATCAGTTTGTAAAAGATTTAAAATTTGAAACTTCAATTTTGTATATATTATTTATTTATTTTAGATTTTTGCATTTTTTCTTACCATATTTTTATTTATTTGTTGAGCCTATAAATACTACTCCTCCCTGTGCGTATAAGTCCATTCAAATGTTGACGGCCTTTGCACTACTCTTCTTTCATATATTCCCTTTACTGTATTTTGTTTGAAAATTGAATGTTTCTTTTTGGTTCCATTCAAATTTTAACTTTTTAATCTATTTTTTGAGAAATCTATATATCTATATATCTATATATCTATATATATATAAAAGTAATATAGTCTAATTTCCCCCCACTTCCCCACCCCCTGTTTTCAACAACTCATCCACCTATTCTTTCCCCTTTTCAACAATCTAAATCATATATAAAAATAATTAAACTAAAAAATTCTAAATCTAAAATCTTATATTTAATTTATTAATCTAAACAGAAGAAAAAATATGTATTATCCTGATATATATTTTGGAATTTGAATTTAAATCCAATATTCAATTTCTTAGTCTAAAAGAAAAAATCTAATATTTACTTTCTTATATATTTTATATCTATATTATCCTAATAAAATCTTAATATAATATGATAATATATTTAACCATAATATTACATATTTTTAGAAGATTACTTCCATTCTTCTAAGATTTGAAACCATAAAATTCATTCTCATTGAGATCAAATAAATATATATATATATATAATATTTATATCTATAATATCCTAATAAAATCTTAATAAAATGTTATAATATCTTTAATTTATACTATTATATATTTTAGATGATCACATCAAATCCAATTCCACCACTACTATTGCTCTATAAATACTTCATTCATTTATCTAATCTTACGGTGTCTTAAAGTTCTCACCCTCTCATATTTTATTTCTTTATTCTTATTCTCCATTATTTTCTTATGTCTTCTTAACTTTGATTTTATATTTAAACATTTTTTTTGTTTCCCACATCAATGTTTTCATAATATTTATTTTGTTTCAGGTTAATTTTTCTCTCTTTTGTTGCAAAATATTCTTCATCTTTATATTCATGTAAGAATTTTTTTTTCTTTCTGTTACTCTGCGTGTGAATAATCTATATAATAAATCCTGAATACTTTTTGGCATGTTCAGACTGTATTGTCATTATTAAATATACTTCATCCTTTTTAAATTTTAAGGGTTAAAAAGTAATTATGCCCTAGGTTTCCACGTAGGCGCTGATTAATCATACAAAAAAATACAGTCATTCACACATCAACACATAATCATCTTCATTGCCACGTCATCAGCCTTTTAAATTCTTTATTTAGAAACTAAATTTATTTATTAGTATATGAAAATCTTGAGAAATCTTTTCATATATTTTACAAAGATATAAATTGGAAACAAATTATAATATATTTGATGTTTATGACAAATTTAGTAAAACCAATATATTATAAATCCTTTAATTGAATATGTTATATTTTCAAATATATTATATTGATTATATGTAAATGTAAATATGAGTCTAAAATATTATCCTCAATCAATAGAATAAATAAAAAATTAATATATATAATAAATTCTGAATACTTTTTGATTTGTGCAGACTCTTTTGTCCTTATTAAATTTAATTCATCCTTCTTAATTTTAAAGGGTTAATCAGTCATTATATGCTCATTTATAGATCAACGGTTCTTAAGTTTACACGTAATCTGCTGACTAATTCCACGTCATCGGACACATCATCAAAAACTATATTTAGAAAATAAATCTACGTATTAATAATATAACAAAATCTTGAGAAAATCTTCCTATATATTTTCAAAAGATATAATTGATTACGAATATATATATACATATAAATTATTTGATTATATACATAATATTTTAAAAATATTAATACTATAATATTATTAAATAAATTTAATTAGGTTACAAATTTATGTCTAAAAAATATATAATCATATATCAATATAAGGAATATCATAACTATATTTTAAATAAAAATATTTCATTGAAAATATGGTGTAAACATTAAATTGACCCTAAAAATATTGATTAAAGTAAAATGAGTAATAACCTACAAAATTTTTTACCATTCTAAATAAATTCTACACATATTTTTTCTTTAAAAGAAGAAAAGAAAGAAAAGGAAAAAAAGACTAAAACGCATTATAGTTTAATTATTAAACATAATATCCTTAATCCAGTCATCTTCATCTATTTCAGTATAAAATAAAAAATGTATATGAGATGTGGAGTAAATTGTTACACAATTTGTTTAAAATAATGTGATACCCTTTTATTAATAAGGGTTATAATAATAGTTACATAAATAAATTAGTATTTATAATTTAGAATAATCATAATATTAAATATTAAACAAAAAAAAGTAGTAATGATAACAAGTAAATAATAGATATGCAAAATTCAATTTCAAGTTTGTGACGTGAGGCAAGGAGTAGTTGTTGCTAAATCTTAATTCAAACTCATGGAATCCCATAAATCTTTCAAATCTAAACCAATCAGTTCTTATAAATCCATCAGCAAAGTCATACTTGAGAAGAAAAAAAAAAACCCTTCTGCCGACTGAAGAGAAAAACCCTTATGCTATATCATTCCGCCGACTGAGGATTGCGGGTAGCAGTGAAAATCTTCTTGTTCTTGTTAGGCCAGCTTTCTGCTTTCCCTCCTTTTCTGCTCTACTCGGTTATCACTCATTGTAAGTTAATTCACTCTTTCCTATATTCTTTTAATCATTCTTCCCAGGATTAGTGTTGGAAGTATTGTGTGAGCAATTTGAAAGTATTGGTCCTGTGTAAGTTAATCATCCTCCAACGTTCTTTCAATTCCAAATTATTAAATAATCTGTAGTCCCTGACGAGTTTATATGCGTTGCCCTACCAATGTTTTAATAACTTACCTGTATGGATATCTTTTTGTCTTATGCTTCGGTATTCATTAATGTTTTTCAGTATGTCTAAGTCTTTAATTGTTCATGAGTCTCCATCTTTGACCCCTTTAGAGTTTCTAATACCTCATCCACACGTCATCCACAAGTCCCAGCATTTGGTTGCAGTGTTTTCTGGCTGAACTGGTTGTATTGTTTTTATAGAGGTCATTAATTATTTTTTTTCCTAGTATTAGTTTGTGGAGTTCTGTCAAGTAGCAGTATTTTAAATTCTCATGTCAAGTAGTCAAAAAAAAATTGGTTGCTGTCGTTGTTTGTGAATAAATAAAATTTGGGAAGTGCCTGCTATAGGACATTCAATTGAAATCTATACCTGGCTATGTCGAGATTGTGTGATGAATAAATATTTTAAATGATGTAACGGTGTACTATGTTAGCTAAGTTGGCGTAGGCAATTTGAAATCCTATTTTTGTAAAGAAAGATTTTCATCGATGTAGTGTATAAATATTAGTGTGGACAAATTGGTATTGACGAGTAGATACTATATGCGGATTTTTGCGGATTATGCGGTTGAGGGGCAGGACTGTGACGGGTCTCCAGCGACGAAACTCGCCCCCTCTGTCACAAATTAAATTAAATCTAGGTTGACGAACCTTTGAATATGCGGTATTGTGGGTCTAAACCTCTAACCTCGCCTGCGGGCCTAGGTTAGGGCACCGGTGCTGTAGGTTTAGACAATTTTGCGGATTATGCGGTAAAAAGTGTCCTCGTCAATATTAATTCACCATCACTACTATTTTTGCGGTTGTGTCATTCTTTGGTGTTGTCCTTATGGAACTGTGGGTTAACTTACCAGTTTATACTGAGTTGTGTGTGTGTTTTTCTTTTCTCTTTTTCAGGATTCGCAAGTGAGTAGGCATGGCACGTGCACGCATTGGGATGGGATTTTCAAGTTTTATTTTTAGCTAATAAAAATTATCTTTAAATTCATAATGTCTTCTGCATAATTATTTTTGAAACATTTGTGGATGATGCATGATTTGAGAATAAAGGTTATGTTTTCTTAGTAGAGCCTTAGCATCTCTTGGTCATGTGTGTGTTATGGTATTTTATCCAAGAGATGTGGCGGTAACATCCCCTTTATTTTGATGTTTTGAAAATGGGGGGTGTTACAAAGTGGTATCAGAGCGGTTCGATTCTTTCGGACCAATATTTTGGGAGTATATAAATACTTTTAACCTTATTTCTAGAAAAGCTATATAATAAATTTTTAAGTTTATAAAATTATTATTATAATTATTATTAGTATTATTATTTTATTAAAGAATTACATCAAAGTTCTGTCGTGCACAAAAATGTTTTAAAATCAATGCATCAACTTATTTTTCAAGTTGGGGATGGGTCATATACATACATGTGCATTCATTTAGTTAGATGTTTAAATCCCGTAATTTGAATTTTCAATACTTTCATCCTATAAATTCTATTGCTTGATTCTGCATTTATCCTCTCTGCTTCGTGTTTCCGAACCTAGATTATCCCTTAGCTATGAGCTAAGTCTTCTAAGTTAGCGAATTTTTATTCTTGATTGAGTTCTTATTCATGACTTAGTTTTGCGCTTAGTGACTCAATGTTAGCCTTATTCCTTGTTGCGAACTTAGCCCTCATTCTTTAGGAGCTAGCTGCTGTAATACCCGCATCTCCCGCAAAATCACCATGAGGTAGTTATGTGGACATAACGATAATCCTAAGTGGAGGAGGATGTAACAATCCTATGAGCACCCACTTTAGTATACTTCAAGATACCACACTATCTTTGTATCGTGCTTTCCCAAAAGTCACATTTCTTTGAACACTTACATGGAATGCTCTATCCTTAGACTTTAAACGACTTCGAGGACGAAGTCGATTCTTAAGGAGGGTAGATTGTGATACCCTTTTATTAATAAGGGTTATAATAATAGTTACATAAATAAATTAGTATTTATAATTTAGAATAATCATAATATTAAATATTAAACAAAAAAAAGTAGTAATGATAACAAGTAAATAATAGATATGCAAAATTCAATTTCAAGTTTGTGACGTGAGGCAAGGAGTAGTTGTTGCTAAATCTTAATTCAAACTCATGGAATCCCATAAATCTTTCAAATCTAAACCAATCAGTTCTTATAAATCCATCAGCAAAGTCATACTTGAGAAGAAAAAAAAAAACCCTTCTGCCGACTGAAGAGAAAAACCCTTATGCTATATCATTCCGCCGACTGAGGATTGCGGGTAGCAGTGAAAATCTTCTTGTTCTTGTTAGGCCAGCTTTCTGCTTTCCCTCCTTTTCTGCTCTACTCGGTTATCACTCATTGTAAGTTAATTCACTCTTTCCTATATTCTTTTAATCATTCTTCCCAGGATTAGTGTTGGAAGTATTGTGTGAGCAATTTGAAAGTATTGGTCCTGTGTAAGTTAATCATCCTCCAACGTTCTTTCAATTCCAAATTATTAAATAATCTGTAGTCCCTGACGAGTTTATATGCGTTGCCCTACCAATGTTTTAATAACTTACCTGTATGGATATCTTTTTGTCTTATGCTTCGGTATTCATTAATGTTTTTCAGTATGTCTAAGTCTTTAATTGTTCATGAGTCTCCATCTTTGACCCCTTTAGAGTTTCTAATACCTCATCCACACGTCATCCACAAGTCCCAGCATTTGGTTGCAGTGTTTTCTGGCTGAACTGGTTGTATTGTTTTTATAGAGGTCATTAATTATTTTTTTTCCTAGTATTAGTTTGTGGAGTTCTGTCAAGTAGCAGTATTTTAAATTCTCATGTCAAGTAGTCAAAAAAAAATTGGTTGCTGTCGTTGTTTGTGAATAAATAAAATTTGGGAAGTGCCTGCTATAGGACATTCAATTGAAATCTATACCTGGCTATGTCGAGATTGTGTGATGAATAAATATTTTAAATGATGTAACGGTGTACTATGTTAGCTAAGTTGGCGTAGGCAATTTGAAATCCTATTTTTGTAAAGAAAGATTTTCATCGATGTAGTGTATAAATATTAGTGTGGACAAATTGGTATTGACGAGTAGATACTATATGCGGATTTTTGCGGATTATGCGGTTGAGGGGCAGGACTGTGACGGGTCTCCAGCGACGAAACTCGCCCCCTCTGTCACAAATTAAATTAAATCTAGGTTGACGAACCTTTGAATATGCGGTATTGTGGGTCTAAACCTCTAACCTCGCCTGCGGGCCTAGGTTAGGGCACCGGTGCTGTAGGTTTAGACAATTTTGCGGATTATGCGGTAAAAAGTGTCCTCGTCAATATTAATTCACCATCACTACTATTTTTGCGGTTGTGTCATTCTTTGGTGTTGTCCTTATGGAACTGTGGGTTAACTTACCAGTTTATACTGAGTTGTGTGTGTGTTTTTCTTTTCTCTTTTTCAGGATTCGCAAGTGAGTAGGCATGGCACGTGCACGCATTGGGATGGGATTTTCAAGTTTTATTTTTAGCTAATAAAAATTATCTTTAAATTCATAATGTCTTCTGCATAATTATTTTTGAAACATTTGTGGATGATGCATGATTTGAGAATAAAGGTTATGTTTTCTTAGTAGAGCCTTAGCATCTCTTGGTCATGTGTGTGTTATGGTATTTTATCCATGAGATGTGGCGGTAACATCCCCTTTATTTTGATGTTTTGAAAATGGGGGGTGTTACAAATAATTTGTACTTTAAAAGAATATAAGGAGTATATCCCTAAGGCCGGGTATATTATGCCTCACAGTACTATTTTTTTGCAAAAGAATAATACAGACCCATGTTTGATTCATTTGTAAGTTTGTACAGGTAATTTTAATGCGGATTTCAATGTATTATTTAATCCCGAAGTAAATGCGGGTTTAGGCTGTACATCACTATTTTTTTTATTTCTTCCTCTTTAATCCGACCTATCCCCTTCCCCAGACTTCCCTGCTCTGCAAATTCCTTAGACACAGCTACTCCCCATCCCATTGACTAATTAATTTATCTAAATTAGTTAAGAAAATAGTTAGATTAATTTTAATTTTTTTTTTTGTAAATAGATTAATTTTAATTTTTGAAATAATATATTTTCTATGAATCATAAATATTTGAAAATATAAACATTGCAATATTTAAATAATTTAAACTATTCAATAATACCATAAAAATAATACAAGTACAATACAATATATTAGCATCAAACACTGTATAATTATAATACAGTGTGCCACCAAACACTGTATAACATTAATTTAATACAATACATCATAGTACGATATATCTACATTAAATAATACAATACACCTTAATACTATACACCGTGCCAAACATGCCCCAAAAACTTGGTACGGAGTATAAATTCGATTTTAAGGCTGATAATAATAATGAATTAAAAAATAATAAAAATTTAATTAAATTAAATGAAAATAATAACTACCAATTTTTTTCGTAATCAATATGGAAAAGAAAATTGAGAAGATATTATCGAAAAAAATAATATTTAAAAATTAACAGATAATCAAAACGTAATTATAATTAAAATTTATTTTATAAAATTATGGATTAGTCCATAAAAATTAATCACAACAAAAATTTAAAATACATTACATAGTAAAATATAAATTTTAAATGATGAAAAGATAAGAAAAAGATATAAATAATTTTTTTAAAAAAAAAACCTTTAGTTGATAAAGCGGAGTAATTTTAGGTATCACTTTAATTTTAAATAATATTTAAGTTTTTTTTAAAAAGGTATAAATATAAGTTTTTTGGACACGTTATTTTAGGTATAATAGATTATTGTGATAAAGCGGAGTAATTAGTTGATGCGATGTTTTAGTTGATCTTTATGGAGTAAGTTTTTTTTAAAAAGTGAAATGTGACATTGTAGTGGGACGGACCAAAAATGAAAATGAGACAGAATTAGTGGAACGGATGGAGTAATTTTTTCTAATTTTGAATAGTTAAGGGTATTTATTTTACACTTGCTCTCATCATTTTAGATATGAAAGAAAACTATATATATATATGTATATATAATTTTTTAACAGTAAAAAGAATTTATTTTATATTATTTCTACATGGGTTTGAATTTTCTTCATTCATCTTATTATATCTTTTATTTTTTTTAAATTTTTCGTTGCATGCATTTCAACCACTATTTAAGCAAATGATTTTGAATACATGTAATTCAAAAAAACACTATATTCTCATTTTATATCGTCATATTAGTTTAACACCCATGCGTAGCGGGCGAAAAAATCTAGTATTAATAAGTCTTTTTAAAAACGTAATGTTAAATATATATTTTTAATGTTTTTCCATTGTCTTTTGCAGGATTACATGTTGTTGTAATGCAGGATTGCAATTAAATCATATTCTATAATTTGTTTTTGTCATTCTAATTTGGATACTACTCAAAATTATTTCTATAGCATAAAGTTTTTTTTATATTGATTTTATTTTTGTTTGTTTGTTGTCTTTATTCGTGTTTTGAAAATAGTGAAAAAAATGAAGAGTGTAAATTTGAAGATGTTCCCATTTATTTGTTGTATTTTTTTCTTTTGTTAATAGATTATTCACATTTTGATATTTTTGTCTTTTGGATACAATTTTTATATATTTTTTGTATTGATTTATGTTCACTATAAAATATCTATATATCTATAAAAACAATATAGTCTACATTCCCCCCACTTCCCCACCCCCCCTGTTTCAACACCTCCTCCAACTTTTATTCCCCAATTTTAACAATCATATATTTACTAAATCTTTAATATATATATATATAAAATTCAACTACCCCAATCATATATATACTCCCTAAATCTATAATATATATAAAAATATAATATTTAATTTCAACAAACTCAATCATATCATATATACTACCTAAATCTAAAACTATAATCTATATCTATATCTATATATTTATATAAACAATATAGTCTACGTTCTCCCCACTTCTCCACCCCATGTTTCAACACCTCCTCCAACTTTTATTCCCCAATTTCAACAATCATATATTTACTAAATCTTTAATATATATATATATATATATTTCAACTACCCCAATCACATATATACTCCCTAAATCTATAATATATATAAAAATATAATATTTAATTTCAACAAACTCAATCATATCATATATACTACCTAAATCTAAAACTATAATACTTTTAAAATTTTAAATTATTTCCATTAAATACACCTATTTGAATTGCCTATAAATACATCTCATCATCCTTATTCGTTTCATTCGTCTCTATTCCAAATCTAATATTTTACTCTCTTTTTTTATTGCTTTAGATAATTTTTAGTCATTTTCTCTAATCTAATGTTTATTCATCTTTTGTTTTTTTTTTGTAGCATATATGTGATTGACTCTTGCGAATCAGTATGTATATGTTTGTAGCATGTCTTATGAATACTTTTTTTTTTCTATTTGTATTTTGTATTTTTTTCCCTTGAGTTAGTGATATCATCTCATGATACTTTATGTTTTATGGGTGATTTTAATCATCTAACAAGCTTCTTTCACCACTTTTTAAGGAAAAATATCTCTTTTGTCCAGTACATGTGCGTTTGTCAAGGATTCTCTTCATATAAAGTTATTGGGACAGTTCAGGGAAGCAGGAAGATTCAAATGGAAGTGCAAAATATATTTTTCCTCAAAAGAAATTGTTGAATGATAAACTTGAACTGTTGCAACAATTTGCAATGAATCTTCTTAATGTTTCATCTCTTTTAGTCGTGATATGAGGTGATAGATGTTAAAAAATATATTTTAATTTTTCCATTTTAGGGGATTACCGATTTCGATATAAAGAGGAGGGAGAGAAATAACCATTGTATAATTGATTGAATAATATGGTAATTTATAGTATTATTAATTACTGTATTATAGAGTATTACCACATTTAGTGATTTGTTTGTTTGAACCATAGTATTACAAAACTATATAGTCTAAATTCCCCCACTTTCTCACCCTCTTTTTCAACAACCTCACTCATATATAAAAAATAATTAAAATCAAAAATCAAAAATCTAATATTTAATTTATTAGTCTAAAAAAAAATGTATAATGGTTATCAAAAAAGTATATATTATCCTAATATATATTTGAAATACCTATAATATTTTTAATTAGTATAAACAATTGCGAATTTTCCTTCTTAACCACTCATTGAGATCACATTTAAATATATTTTCAATATTTATATCTAAAATTTTGGACTATGGATATAATTCTAATATTCAATTTCTTAGTCTAAAATTTTTGAGTTGGATATATCTAATATTCAATTTATTAGTCTAAAATTTTAGAATTTGGATTTAGTCTAAATTTGTAACTTTTTAGGGGATTTCCTTATTAAGTCTAAATCCCCTCACTTCCTCACCCCCTTATTTCAACACCCCTCCAACTCTTCTCCCCCAATTTCAACAACCTCACTCACATATGGAAATAATTAAAATAAAAATCTAAATAAAAAAATCTAATATTTAATTTATTACTAATATATATTTGAATTACCTATAATATCTTTAATTAGTATAAACAATTACCGATTTTCCTTCTTACTCAGTGAGATCACATATAAATATATTTTCTATATTTATATCTAAACTTTTTGGAATTTGGATTTAAATATCGTATTCAATTTCTTATTTTAAAATTTTAGAATCTATAATCTATAATATATATAAAACTCTATAATATCCTAATCAAATCTTAATAATTTTTGTTTAGGGATTTAGGTTTTACTTAATTGGATTTGGAGATGCCATATCTTAATCAAATATTATAATATCTGTAACTAATTTATACAATTATATCAAATTCGATTCCAATTCCAATATGTAGAAATTTTGGTTAATTAAATCTTTTAATATTTTATCGATGTGGGTATTGCTAGAACATGGTTTAATATATTTTTACTAAAATACAAAATCTAATATTTAATTTCTTAGTATGAAATTTTGGAATTTGGATTTAGTCTAAATTTAAAATTTTTTGGGGATTTAGGTTTTACTTAATTGAATTTAGAGAGATCACCATATCTTAATAAAATATTATAATATCTCTAAATAATTTATACAATTATATACTTTTAGAAGATAATATCAAATCTGATTTCATTCATCTAAAATTTGGAAACATAAAATTTCACGGTACCAACTGTAAATATGATTTAAATTCACTGCCAAAAACTATAAATCCAATTACGTTGTTTATGGAGATACTACTCACATTCCTTCATGTATAATATCTTTCTCTTTAAGCATTTGAATCATTCGTCTGTTAAAGCAGTAGTCGAGGGAATGTGTGTACATTGTTCATGTTCATGTTGCGGATATACAACTTCATATTCTTTGCTCATTCGCGATACAGAAGCTAAAGATTTGTTTGGGAATAATGCATCTGAGATGTACAAAGGGATGACTAAGTTATTATAGATCTATAGTAATTGTTTCACTTTTTTATTTATTGAATCATTCAATTGAATGTTATATGAATTAACATTTTTATCTGTATGTAGGAGGAATATTTCACTTCTTATATCTTTCAACATCTAATGAATAAGAAATTTCATATTTGGGTAAAAGGAGGAGATGAAGAAACTTGGAGGTTTGAACGACCATTAGTTGTTAATTATTTGAAGAATGAAAAAGTGTAGGAATGCAATTTGTGTAAGTGTAATCTATTTGTGTTGTGTTCTATTAATTTTTCGACATCTCCTTTTTGTTTTAATAATTTCTTATTCCTTTTTTTTGTGATAAAAATAATGGCATTATTATTGTTGGGTTTCTAAATTTTCATGTGGTTTGCTCATTCATGACAATGGGTGCTATATATTTCAACTATGTTCATTTTGTCTTGAAAGTGTACGAAAATCAATCCATATGAAGTGACTATGTACACGCTCAAATCTGATGTTCAATTGTTGTCAAATCCGTGATTTTTTATATTTGAGAAACCAATGCTAATTTTGCCGCGACGAAGATGGATATTGCAATTGCAATTATTATTATTCAAACCTCCATGGTGTAATGAGTTAGCAGTTTGAGAAACATTACTTCTGACTTCTTGATATATGAATGAAGGCATTGGAATTAATAATATTAAAGATATAATAACCCTACATAAATTTAAAATATCTAAATGTCAAAATTGCTAAAACCACTTTCTCACATTTTTTTCTTAATAATGTGGACATAAAATTGGCATGACCCAAAGTTTATGTAATAGTAAATTTTTTGAATTTTTAAAATATTATGTTATTTTTTAAAATAATTTATAAATTTTACTTCCGCGCATTGCGCGGGCGGGTATGCTAGTATATATATATAAGTAATATAGTCTTATTTCCCCCCACTTCCCCATCCTCTTTTTTCAACAACTCATCCACATATTCTCCCCCTATTTCAACAACCTAAATCAAATATGAAAATAATTAAAATATATATATATATATATATATTATACTACCTCCGTTCCTTTTTAAATGCACATTTTGACTTTTGACACTGTTCATTGAGTAGCTTTGACTCGACCTTTTAATATAATTATATAAGATAAAATATAGTCAAGTGAGATCTTGTTGGATTCGTCTAATCGCATAGATTTAGAATATCAAAATTTCACAATTTTTATTTGTATGCAATTTGAGTTATGAAGCATTAAAAATATGTATTGGATTGCGTGAAATGTGGGTATGTAGCATTTAAAAAGGAACGGAGGAAGTATATAAAAGTAATATAGTCTTATTTCCCCCACTTCCCCACCCCCTTTTTTCAACAACTCATCCACCTATTCTCCCCATATTTCAACAACCTAAATCACATATGAAAATAATTAAAATAAAAATTCTAAATCTAAATCCTGTATTTAATTTATTAGTCTAAACAGAAGAAAAAAAATATATTATTCTGATATATATTTTGGGATTTGGATTTAAATCAAATATTCAATTTATTAGTCTAAAAGAAAAAATCTAATATTTACTTTCTTATATATTTTATATCTATATTATCCTAATAAAATCTTAATATAATATGATAATATATTTAACCATAATATTACATATTTTTAGAAGATAACTTCCATTCTTCTAAGATTTTAAACCATAAAATTCATTCTCATTGAGATCAAATAAATAAATATATATAATATTTATATCTATAATATCCTAATAAAATATTATAATATCTTTTTTGGTGAATATTATTATAATATCTTTAATTTATACTATTAAATATTTTTGATAATCATATCAAATCCAATTCCACCTCTCCTATTGCTCTATAAATACTCCATTCATTTATGTAATCTCACGGTGGTCTTGAAGTTCTCACCCTCTCATATTTTATTTCTTTATTCTTATTCTCCATTATTTTCTTATGTCTTCTTAACTTTGATTTTATATTTAAATATTCATGTAAGATTTTATTTTTCCTTTCTGTTACTCTGTGTGTGAATAAAATTAATAGGTTTTTTAAACGTAATGTTAAATATATATTTTTAATGCTTTTCCATTGTCTTTTGTAGGATCACATGATTTTTGTAATGCAGGATTGCAATGAAGTCATATTCTACAAATTGTTTTTTGTCATTCTAATTTGGATACTACTCAAAATTATTTGTATAACATAAAGTCTGTTTTATATTGATTTTGTTATTGTTTGTTTGTTGTCTTTATTCGTGATTTGAAAATAGTGAAAAAATTGAAGAGTGTAAATTTGGAGATGTTCCCCTTTATTTGATGTATTTTTTTTTCTTTTGTTAATAGATTATTCACATTTAGATGCAATTTTTATATATTTTTTGTATTGACTTAAGTTCACTATAAAATATAAAAACAACAATTTAATTGAATTGGAAAAATTGGGAAGATAATCCAATAAATTAAATACTTACCCTGCATAAATTTAAATTAGGTAATAATCTATATCTATATATATATAAAAACAATATAGTCCAATTTCCCCACTTTCCCACCCCCTTTTTTCAACACCCCATCCAACTTTTCTCCCCCAATTTCAACAACCTCATTCACATATATTATATTTATATCTATAATATTCTTAATAAAGTATTATAATATCTTTAATCAATTTACATTATTACATATTTTTAGAAGATCGCGTCAAATCCAATTCTATTCCTCTAAGATTTGCATATCTTCACCAAACATATTTCTCTATAAATACTCCACTAATTTATCTAATCTCATGGTTGTCTTGAAATTTTCATCATCTCACAATTTATTCATTCTTATTCTTCATTATTTTTTTTATATCTTCTCAACTTTGTTTTTATCTTTAAACAATGTCTTTTGTTTCTTCTTCTCATGTATTACAATGTTTCTCACGCCAATGTTTTTCTAATATTTCTTTTGTTGCATGTTAATTTTTCTCTCTTTCATTACAATATATTCTTCATCTTGCTATTCATGTAAGTTTTTTTTTACTCCGCACGTGAATAATATTAGTGGGTTTTTTTCCTTTTCCTTACGTACTATTAAATATATGTTTCTAATGCTTTTTCATTGACTTTTGTAAGATTACATGTTGTAATTCAAGATTACAATAAAGTCTTATTCTACAAATTATTTTTATCATTCTCCTTTTGTATACTACTCAAAATTTTTGTATATCATGAAATCTATTTTATGTTGATTGTGTTATTATTTATTTTTTGTCTTTATTCAAAATTCAAAAATAAAATAAAAACTGAAGAGAGTAAATTTGGAGATGTTTCCACTTTATTTTTATATTTATGTATTTTTCTCGTTTTGTTAATAGATTATTCCCTTTTTGATATCTTTCATTTTGGATACATTTTTTATATTTTTTTTGTCAATTGATTTAAGTTCACTATAATGTAGAAACAACCATTATTTAATTGAATTCGGGAAAGTTGGGAATAATCCAATAAATTAGATAGGGAATGATTTAAATTAGTTGTTTATTTTTTCCCAAACTCTTTATTTAGTATAGTGATTTATTATTATTCTAGAAGATCTTAATCTAATTTTAAATGGTGAATATATGTAAGGTAGATATCCTATATTTTTAAAAGAAATTATTAATTAATATTAATATAAAAGGTATAATAACAATACATAAATTAAAAAGATTTAATTTGATACACTGCATAAATTTAAAAGATTTAATTTGATATACAACATCTTTTAACTCCGTATATATATAAAAGTAATATAGTCTTATTTCCCCCCACTTCCCCACCCCTTTTTTCAACAACTCATCCACATATTCTCCCCCTATTTCAACAGCCTAAATCACATATGAAAATAATTAAAATAAATATATATATAAAAAAGTAATATAGTCTTATTTCCCCCCACTTCTCCACCCCCTTTTTTCAACAACTCATCCACCTATTCTCCCCCTATTTCAACAACCTAAATCAAATATGAAAATAATTAAAATAAAAATTCTAAATCTAAATCCTGTATTTAATTTATTAGTTTAAACAGAAGAAAAAAATATATTATTCTGATATATATTTTGGGATTTGGATTTAAATCAAATATTCAATTTATTAGTCTAAAAGAAAAAATCTAATATTTACTTTCTTATATATTTTATATCTATATTATCCTAATAAAATCTTAATATAATATGATAATATATTTAACCATAATATTACATATTTTTAGAAGATAACTTCCATTCTTCTAAGATTTTAAACCATAAAATTCATTCTCATTGAGATCAAATAAATAAATATATATATAATATTTATATCTATAATATCCTAATAAAATATTATAATATCTTTTTTGGTGAATATTATTATAATATCATTAATTTATACTATTATATATTTTAGATAATCACATCAAATCCAATTCCACCTCTCCTATTGCTCTATAAATACTCCATTCATTTATGTAATCTCACGGTG